>JAFVLL020018637.1:0-81484 GCA_021397915.2 Tor tambroides | reverse complement strand
GCTTTAACATTAAGATTTGTACTCATAGAAATTACTAAAGTAGTCAAACCTGTTCATTAGAAGGGGGCGACCCAATACTTTTGGCAATATAGTGAATATGTAAAATGCATTATATGATGTTGTTTATAGTGTATTTGTGTATGTATAAGTCATTAGTCTGTGTGTGATGCAGTGCTGCTGTGGTTAAATTGTTGTTGAGAGTTTCCAGAATGGAGGTGTTTGTTTGGCCCCGGGCTCTTCTAGTTCATGCCGCAGCATGAGGTGTTTTGTTGTTGTGTTTTTGTTTGGCTGTTTAACAACAGCTCCTGTCTGACGCAGAACACTCTGGATGAGAAAGGAAGCAGGATTTGTTGAGTGTTTGAAAGCAGCATGAATTTACATACAGTAGGCCATTGGATGCAGTAGATTGTGATGTTCTGATGGTTACCGATCAGGGCTGCTGTCACTGAACATACAGGGTTGAATTCAGGTAGGAGGGACCTGCTAGAAGAATTAGATACACTTCCTTTGTTTCCTTGAGTATGGTGATGAACCATGTAGTTTACATTTTACAATACTTTGAGTCCGTTATTATGAGGATCTGTGTTCTTTTGCATGTTTGGACTCATGACTTTGAAACACATGAGACTTGAATCAAATGTTTGGCATTTGTGACCTAAATTTTATAATTTCAGTGAATTAAAAATATCTGTGTTTCATTGTTATTTTTGTTCAATATTTGAAAAATAAACAGAAACTATGATGACTATAACTGTCATGTAAAAATGAAGCTTAATATACTGAATTTTAATTATCAAATATATATTTTTGCATTAAATTGTTTAGTCAGAGTTTAAAATTGTTATTATGATTTTTAAAATAACATTTGGTTATTTTTGGCAAGTAGACAATTATCTGAAGCATTAAAATTGTTTTTTAATTTACAAAACATTTAAATTACAAAGCACATATGTGACCTTGGACCACAAAACCAGTTTTAAGTAGCACGGTTATATTTGTAGCAATAGCCAAAAATACATTGTATGAGTCAAAATGATCTATTTTTCTTTTACGCCAAAAATCATTAGGATATTAAGTAAAGATCATGTTCCTTGAAAATATTTTGTAAATTTCCTACCATAAATATATCAAAACTTCATTTTTGATTAGTGATATGCATTGCTAAGAACTTCATTTGGACAACTTTAAAGGTGATTTTCTCAATATTTAGATTTTTTTGCACCCTCAGATTCCAGATTTTCAAATAGCTGTATCTCAGCCAAATATTGCCCAATTCAATTTCAAAATGACTGGCTTATGACTGGTTTTGTGGTCCAGGATCACATATTTGGATTCATCCAGTAAAGCCTGATAGTCAGTATAGTCAGAAAAATCAGTTTTTTTATGGAAGTTTATTAAACCTTTAGACAAAATCTATAAAGAAAGTTGCCATATGTGTCACCCTGGGTAAACTTGGGTTAATGAAACTTGTCAATTATTGACAGGTTTTATTAACCCAAGTTTACCCAGGGTTACAATTATTGACAGGTTTTATTAACCCAAGTTTACCCAGGGTTACATATGTGTTTTTGTTGAGTATCACATATGATATATCAGGCTTTTGTGGCTCATATAATATAATGAGAATATGGAGCTCATACTTACAGATGCTGATATTTATATGGCCAGAAAGTAAGATGAAATTCTGATCGGTTTTAATCACTGAGATTTTTATAACAGCACAGCAGATACTTACATAAAATGCATATAAATATCAGTTGTCACTCTGTATCTCCCAATTCATTTTTGATCATTTAGATGCTTTAGAACTGTATCAAATATGATACAGCAGGCTTGTTACTGTCAAATTATTAAACTGTGTTCTGGAATACAACCCAAATATTTTGTATAACTTTTCTAACTGTGCTAGTTTCTTGTATGTTCCTCAGAGTATAAAATCTATTTTTTGATGATCATCAGATGATTATGATTATGCTTCTGTGTTGCAGTGGTGTGGAGTTCTGCTGGTCTGAGATGGCAGACACATCAGGGAATGGTTTTGAGGCGGAGCCTCTGAAGGGTGGAGAGGCAGAAGGGGGCGTGTCTAAGGAGAAAAGCTGCACAGAAAAGCTAGGCTTGTCACAACTGACGGGGTGGCGCACTGCTGCGTTCCTCCTCTCTCTCTTCCTGTGCCTGGCGGTGGTCTTCGCCTTTTCATTCATCCTTCCCTGTCCCGTACGGCCGCAATACCTTTCCACCTGGAACCGCACGTTACCTGACGCAGGTGAGCCGCATGAAAAATACAGTAGTGACATTCATGCATTCCTGATACTGAAAGTGTTTCTCTCCTATAGCCACGTATGATTTCCTGACTGTTGAGGATGCGAATGAAGACAAAGTCTTGGATGTGTTCTTCATGTACAAGGATTCTGAAGCCAGCCGCAACACGTGCTTGAGTGAAGGTGAAGGAGACAAATCTATTCTATAAAAAAAAAACATGTGAGTCACAAAAATGTTAAAAACACCACAAAAGTATTTTAAAAGAAGTTCGCATGGCTTGTGCATTAGTTTTCAAACCTTCTGAAGTGATCAGATAGTTATGTGGTAGGATCAGACCCAAATTTAAGTCATTATTCACTAAAAAAAAAAAAAAAAATCAAAGGACTCACGGCTGCTGCTATATTATGTATAGTGCTGCCCGAAATAATGTGTCTTTTTCAGATTTATCAATCCCATGTCTGGTTTTAACGGCTGTTGATGGTACTGATGGGAAGACACTTTGGGAACGACCTTTAGCTGCTGAATTTGATTGGGTGGAGTGTGGCGTAAAGGGTCTCGGACATCAAGGAACAGGATGCCTGGTTGCTCACGCAGACAATCTCACAGCTATCGATAAAAAGACAGGTACAGGATTTAATTACACAGATGTAAACATCACTAAGAAAAAAGTACCATGTATTTGAAACAGTACTATGTAAATATTGTGGTATACACTACTGTTCAAAAGATTAGTTTTTGCTGTTTTTGAAAGATGACTCTAATGCTCATCAAAAAAATACAGTAAAAACAGAAAAAATACTGAAATATTATTACAATTTAAAATAGCTGTTTTCTATGTGAATATATTTTAAAATGTAATTTATTCCTGTGTTTAAAGCTGAATTTTCAGCATCATTACGCCAGTCTTCAGTCTCATGATCCTTCAGAAATCATTCTGATATGAGGAATCATTTCTTATTATTATCAATGTTGCAGTGCAAATGGTTATGCTGCCTCACATTTTTGTGGAAACCGTGACAAACCTTGATTCTTTGATGAACAGAAAGTTTATAAGAACAGCATTTATTTAACACATTACAATAAGGTCTCATTTAACAACAATAGTTAATGCATTTACTAACATAAACTAAAAACCATTATATTTTTATAGCATTTATAAACCTTTGTTAATGTTACTGTAAAAAAAAAGTAATATTTATGTTAGTTCACAATGCTAACTAACTTTTGAACTTACATATGCATTATTAAATGTTGAGAGTAGCATTACCTAAAATTAATAAATTCTGTATAAGTATTGTTCATTGTTAGTTCACGTTAACTAATGTAGTTAACTAATGTTAACAAATGAAACCTTATTTTTAAGTGTTAGAGAAATCTTTTGTTATATTATAAATGTCTTTACTGCCACTTTTGATCAAATTAATGCATCTTTGTTGAATAAAAGTATTAATTTCTTCAAAAAAAAAAAAAATCTAAAATTTTGTCCCCAAAATCTAAAACAGTAGTGTATGAATATGGTAATCATACAGTATCATGGTACCGCCTCAGTACTTTTTGTCCAAATCAGAAGTGCATTGGAAAGATTTTGGTATTCCGTTCCAATAGGTGAGATCAGGTGGCAGCAGTCGCGTTCTGCTGTGCTGAATGGAAATCTGCCGCTGATCAGCATTCCGGATATGAACGCTGATAAAGTAGAGGACTTTGCCATACTTTCATATAATCCTGAAGCATCATCACTCACACCCATACCGGTATGACACACACACACACACACACACACACACACACTCAATAACATCTGTGCTGAAGACTTTGTGATGATGTTCATTGTGATCCGTTTCCTCTTTTAGAGCGAGCTGGTGTTTTTCTCAGGGGAGTCAGGTGATCAGATCGGCTCAAAGGTGTATGCTGATTGGAGCGGTGTGTTCGGTCACCAGAAGTTCAAAACGGCCAGTGGCGCTCCATACCTGCTGTTACTCACAAGTGTGTAGTGAATTTTAGCATCTCTTCTCTATTGTTTCTCCTTTATATCTCTGAACTCAACTGATTCTCTCTCTCTCCACAGAATCTGGGCTCTATGCGGTCAGTTTGCGACATCTGTCAGAGCTGGCCGATCTTGAGTCTGCGCTGAAGGAAGAGAAAAGCTGGAAGGCCGACAAACACACTGGATTGATCTCCCTCTATCAGTAATACACATTGGGGATTAAACCATATCCACTTTCTTTCTTTGATTTCCATTATCATTATATTATCGGTTTCTTCTGATCGCTTCACCGCAGGTCTGATTCTCTGAAGCGTGTGATGGTTTTTCCTGGCAGTAGTTCTCCATCACTGCTGGTCCAGACGGACTCCAGCGTGTCACTGCTGCACACAGACAAATTGAAGATCGCATGGACCACCAACACCAGCACTCTGCTCAGGTGCCATAAAAACACCGATCCCAAACCAGTGGAAGGTATTTGTGTGTGTTACATTGATTTATTCCTCTGTGTGCTTTTCTAGCCTTCCCACATTTGGGCAATTCGACAAAGATGGAATTCCAGACATAATGATAGAGGAAGACATTGGCAATAAAACCAAAAGAGTAAGTGACCAAATGAATTGTTAATTTATATTTATATTTATTTATATATATATATATATATATATATATATATATATATAATTATTTTTTTTTTACTTGTTTTAATCACATGTAAAACTTAACCACTACTGTTTAAAAGTATTTCTAAGTACTGTTTAAAAGTATTTTATTTTGCATTAAATAGATAAAAAGAGACAGTAAAGAGAAATTTAAAATTTCTTTGTAAAATGTTACAATTTCTTTTTCAAATGTTGTTCTTTTAAATGTTTCATTATTTCCACAAAAATGTAAAGCCACTTTTTTCAACATTGATAATAAAAATAAATGTTTCTTGAGCAGCAAATCAGCATATTACAATGATTTCTGAAGGATCATGTGACATTGAAGATGCTGAAAATGCTGAAAATTCAGCTTTGATCACAGGAATAAATTACATTTTAACCGATATTCACAAAACGGTTATTTTATTTAGTGTAATAATATTTTACAATATTATATTTTAATGCATTTTATATATATATATATATATATATGATCAAAAATGCATAAAAAATATATTTTTTTTTTAATGGCACATGTCTGGTTTTAGGTATTGGTTCTCAGTGGAAGCTCTGGAGTCATCCTGTGGGAGGTGAATCTGTTGTTCTGGACTCCGAGTCCTCGTCCGGCGTCTGTCCTCACACTGAACACCTACTCAGTGTTCATGCTCTGGGGACAGAGTCAGAGTCAAGGCAACCAGACAGTAAGAGCATGAATATACACACACAAACACACACCTGCAGAAATAAGGCACTGATGTATGTGTGTGTGTTTTTGTCAATACTCAGAATGAGATGCATTCATCATTCCTGCTGCATCCTCGACATTCCCAACTGCTGCTTGAAAGAAGAAATCCTGCACAGAACATCATCTCTTTTAAGGGTATCTCCTTTTTCCAAAAGTTTTGTTGCATTAAAAATTGTTTTACATGATCATTTGTGACTCTGGAGCACAAAACCAGTCTTAAGTCGCTTGGGTATATTTGTAGCAATAGCCAAAAATACATTGTATGGGTCAAAATGATCGATTTTTCTTTTATGCCAAAAATCATTAAGATATTAAGTAAAGATCATGTTCCATGAAGATATTTTGTAAATTTCTTACCGTAAATATATCAAAACTTCATTTTTGATTAGTAATGTGCATTGCTAAGAACTTCTTTTGGACAGCTTTAAAGGCAATTTTCTCAATAATTAGATTTTTTTGCACCCTCAGATTCCACATTTTTATGTAGTTGTATCTCGGCCAAATATTGTCCGATCCTAACAAACCATACATCAATGGAAAGCTTATTTATTCAGCTTTCAGATGATGTAGAAATCTCAATTTCGAAAAATTGACATTTAAGACTGGTTTTGTGGTCCAGGGTCACATTTTCTCTCTTTATTGTACACTGTTTTTGCTTCTGTTCCTTTAAGGCATATGTAAGGTTAAAAGTTTGCAAAATGACTGCAAGCACCTTTAAATTGCAATATATTATAAGTTAGGTTTGTTAAAAAAATAAACATCTCTCTGCATTTGTTTAGCGATGCTGTTGGAGCGAGGCCGCCACGCTGGTTACCTCGTTCTGACGGGACCGGATGGAAGGCAGCATGCAGAATTAGGTGAGACAGAGCCAGTGATTCTGACCAAGCGGAAGATCAAGGATGATGTTCCGGAGAGCAGTGCTCTGAGAGTAGGAGCTGATGAGTCGGCCGTTGAAGAAGGAGAGTTGAAGGAGGCGTTCTACAGGCTGCGCTTCAGTGAAACACAATGACATAGTTTATATTTAAACTCTAATCTTCAGCCCAAAGGTCATACAGGCCAAAAAAAAATAAAAAATAGTGGCTGCATGTAGAACTTGCACTCTTGAAATCCAAAACAGAGTTGTTTTATTTAGAATATCTGTTAATCTGACCAGTTAAAGCTGTGCTTATGAATGATGTCATAAAACCTTAGATACTTTTATAGGAAACTAAACCCAATCATCAGGGTTTTGCCCCCAATACCATATCAACTGAATGTATTAATTTAAAAGAGACATGGGTCATGCTGCATTATTTTATGACAATCATAAACTACTGTAAAGCATTTGAGATTTTTGCATAAGGCCAGAGACTATCAGGGGCTACATTTATATTTATAATGATCAGGGATCTCAAATAAAGGTGAATCTCATACAGAACAGTCTGGGTCATGATGAATTTGATTGGAAATTAGCTGAAAATGTGTTCACCCCCAGGCCACCCAAGATGTAGATGAGTTTGTTTCATCGTCAGATTTGGAGAAATTTAACATTTGATCACTGTCTCACCAATGGATCCTCTGCAGTGAATGGGTGCCGTCAGATTGAGAGTTCAAACAGCTGATAAAAACATCACAATAATCCACAAGTAATCCACACCACTCCAGTCCATCAGTTAATGTCTTGTGAAAGGAAAAACTACATGTTTGTAAGAAACGAATTCATCATTAAGGCATTTTAACTATAAATCTTCACTTCTGGCCAAAATATGAGTCCATAACGTCCAGTGAAAAGGCTCATACCCTGTTGTCTCTCACATCAAAATCCACCCAGATATTTGTTGTGAACTGTTCTGGCTTGTAAACAGTGTTTGATCTGTGCATATTTCTCTCCTCTGAACCACTTTTCCAATGGAGAAAGCAATATTATGGATAGATGACTCATATTTTAGCCGGAAGCAACGGTTTAAAAACATCTTGAAGAATTTGTTTCTTACAAACACACAGCTTTTGGCTTCACAAGATGTCAGTTGATGGACTGGAGTGGTGTGGATTATCGTGATGTTTTTCTCAGCTGTTTGAACTCTCATTCTGACGGCACCCATTCACTGCAGAGGATCAGTTGGTGAGCAAGTGACGGAATGCTACATTCCTCCAAATCTGTTCGCATGAAGTAAGTTTTCAGCAAATTTCTGGGAGAGCTTTTTCTTGAAATGTCATAAAAATGATAACACGATCTAAAAAAAAATGTAGTTGTCCTAAAAATGGGCTTCATTTTCTGTTGCAAAATGTAATTTCCTAGTTTTTCCTTTTGATTTTGGTATAAAATATGACCTGGACATGAGTTTCATGAGATTCATGTTTGGGTAACTGTGCTGTTTTTGTTGTATTCGGAGTCTGTAGTGCTGTAGTGGAGTGATGCCTTGCGTAACGCTATGATGGAGGAGTTTACTCAACCCGCATTGTGTTTCATATACACTGATGAAACATTTTGCAGCAACACTAAAAACAAGGCTAGTTGTGTGTGTCAAAAAAAGAAAACGAATGATTATTGTTTGCAGTGCAGTGTTGCTCCTGTGTCACAGGGGTTTGTTTGTTAGGATGGAGACTTTGTGTCTCTTTTATTAATGGTTTTAAGAGTTTGAGTCAAAGTGTTTGTAAGTGTCCTGCTGTTTTATGCTGCTGCTGTTGTTAAAGATGCACCTTTGTCATTCTTGTTAACTCACTGTGATGTTTCGATAGCAGGGAGGACTGTTATCACATAGTGCTGTACATTTAGTGCCTTAAACAGGGACCTAAAAAATCACTACCGATGCTCTTATGAGTAATATACACATTCTATCCGTGAGCTGTTTTGAATCATGTCTACAAAATGTGGGTTTTATTTAAAGTGGGGCTGTGGATGTTTTAACCAATGAGCAGAACTGTACCTTTAGTTTATCTTAGCAAAGTCAGAGCTTTATGACGTCTCCGGTATTCTGTGCATCAGCTACAGAAGATCAGGACGATCAGCTGCTCCGAAACAACATGCATTTGAATCTAAAGAAGCCAAAATAAATGAAACACTGTGGAATAAATGCAGGTGTAGTAGATGAACATGTTGTTTAAAATAAATCACTTAACTTTGATGCATTGTATTTATAATTAGAGATTTATTATTAACTGATTTAGATTCATTGATTCTGTAAACCTGTAGATCAGGTCGAACTTTTTGCTTATGCTGTTTTCTGTCTGTATTTGAGAATACTCTAAATGAATGCATTGTTACACTGTGGAATAAATAGAATGCCTTCAGTGCTATTGTTTTTTGAAGTTTATTTCTTATTTCATGTTTATTTGAAACATATTTTACTGTCACACTTGGCTCATGAATATTTATTAGGTCATTCCAACATAAGGCAGGCTTTCACATAGTAATTTTTGTGTTTTTCTTCCTTTCCCTTTTCTATTATAATATTCAACACGCTCTAATAACAAATACAAACAATGCACTTTATATACCATTAAAAATAAATGCATACAATATATTGATAACAGTATTATATTTATATTTATTAAAATCAATACACCACACTTCCGTGTTAAAACGCATGATTTTTTTGTTATTAACAATAAAAAGCAACGTCAGTAAAGCTGACGTGTACATAGCATGCATGTTTTAAACGTGTCACATGACTGTCGCGCAAGGGAAGGGAAGTCAAGTCAAGTGCGCCCCAGTCAGATTCCGGTCACTGTCTGTCTCATGCACGTACAGTAGGTTCACTTCGGGTCACTGGACCACAGCGACAGTAAATGCAAAAGAATACATGTTTTTGTGCGAAGAAAATGCAAAACCAAAAGTGAATTTATTCGCGCGTTCGCTGGTGCTCGTTTATGGCGACGTTTAATTCAATGTAATTAGCATCAGCGTCAGACTGTTAAACGCATCTCCTGGTGAATGTGTGACTATGAGAACGGAAAACTCCGATGTGCAACCACTGGAGAGATGTAAACACAACAAACACCACGCTGTTGACATGTTATCACAGTAACGACATGCTATACTAGTACTAGACATGTATTCTTTAAAGTCCTTTTCAGTAACTGCCCACCATTGTATGAATATGGTCATCATTCTGGTGTTGTCATTTGATACATCTGAGCTGCATGCCAAAATACTTTCCATTTATCTCAGCACTAGGGCATTGGCTACTGCAGTTAAAGCCAGGTGGGAATGATGCAAAGCGTCCGCAGGGTCATATGCCCACAAAAATCTTTCCATTTTATTTATAAAAGGTAAGAGGCCCAGATCACCTGCCAGGGGCCCCAGAATTCCTAGAAAAGGCCCTGTATGTGATACATGTAGCTATTTATGGAATCTAAGCACATGCAACTTCTTTATTGTTATTTTTCAAAGTTCTGAAACAAGCAATAACATTTAAAATTTAAAACAACATTTAGAATTCAGAAAAGAAGTTCCATAAAACGATGTTTAAATAAAATTTGTGCTAACGAATGTTCTATTAATATTCTAAAAGAACCTTAGTTCATAACTTTCAGAGAACCTTGCCAGAACGTTCTGAGAACGTTCCCTGTCTACTGGGAATGTATAAAAATAATACTTCAATCAATATGTTTAGACAAACAAGAAACCCCTAGTAAGTAACTAAAAAAATGGGAAGATATTGATCTTTAAAAATCACCATGCAACATAAACATCTCTCCAGTTGGTTATCAATCCACCAGTTGAATATTAACCTGCTGATGTGCACATGCTCTTTCCGGATATGACTTGATATGCTTTTCTGAAGGTTACATGAATTCACATACAACAAATATATGATTAAGCTATTTATTTGCTATATTTATGTATATATGCATACGCGGGCGCCTGGTGTTTGTCTTGTGAAGCATCGCATCCTATATCGCATCTCAGTAGTTTCAATGTGACCCGAGTCCGCCATACCGTGACTAAAGTATTGCACGCCAGCGCTCAAGTGCACTTACTATCACACAAAGCTAGTGAATGAGGATTGTCTGTCACTGAACAAAAGTCACTTTGAACAGCCAGCCGCCTCAGACAGGTAAAACACATTATGGCACAATAATGCTTTCATTGCCTGTGGTAATTTAACTCTTTCTATTGAAATACATGTATTATTTTCTGTGAAATCGGATACTGATTCTCACTGTAAAATCGAAAGTGTGCAACAATGTGATGATCTTAATGCCGAAGGCATCGACTCTTTTGGATCTATTTGAAATACAAAACGAATAAATGGAATAACAAATGAAATATAACACCTTGATAAATGCGCAATTGTAATCTTAATGAAATATATGAATGTATAGCGTTTTATTCCTCATATACACACCGTATAAACGCACGGCCTGTCCTCTCTCTCTATATATATATATATCATATAGAGCTAATATAAATACAGTAGTCTCGTGACCCAAGTTTTTTTAATTTATTTATTTTTTCATGATGAAATGAAGCGCACTCTGATGCGTATAAGGTAGAGTTATGGACATATGGGCATTTTTTCTGAAATGTCTCTTGGCACTGCGCAGCGTCCTGCAAATCAGTTATCTATTAGTGAACATCATAGATGCATAAACTTATTGTCGTTTAGTTTCGACATACTTATAGGAGGGTGTTAAGCCGGTTTGGTCCTCACAGGGCGTCTTGGATGGGGTTTATTTTTCATGAGACTGCACTGAATCTGCATATGTCTTAAAGGGAAACGCGCGAGTCATGGCCGAGGACATTCAGCAGAAACTGGAGAAATACCGCACGGCGCCGTTCGATGCCCGCTTCCCGAACCAGAACCAGACGAGAAACTGCTGGCAGAACTACCTGGGTGAGTCATTTAAAGGACTAATTATTTAGAGAGTATCCAAGTGCGTGTAATCCATTGCAGAAGGTCCTGTGGTGATAAAATAACGAGTGTAACGACTGTCAGGTGGGTCAACATTTTAAGGGAATTTATGTCAGTAATTTGAATTGTCTTTGGCTATTTAGAAACTTATTTTTAAGAGAACTTTTTTGTATACACATATGATACAGAAAAAAAGTGTAACTTACGTTTGTCGATTCACCGTCCGATGTAAAGTTTCCAACGGGAATCTAGCGGTTTACTGTTGCTATGGTTACCTGCTTAGATGAACGCGATGTTTTGGTTTGCGATTGAACCTGTCCTGCACCATGGAAGCTTATTTATTCAATACTGCAAAAACGGTAATTGCTTTAGTGTTTTTTCTTCACAATTCTTAGTTTATCTCACAATTTTTTTTTCCTCGCAATTCTCGCAATTTTTTTTTTTTTTAATTCCGTGGCGGAAATAAGTTGACATGCTAACCACTTTTGTGATTACTTAATACAATTCTGTATGAACATAAGCCTACACTATCGTTTGAAAGTTTGGGGTCAGCAAGATTTCTTTTTTTTTTAAATAACAAACATTTTTATTCAGTAAGAATTAGGGCTGTCAAATTGATTAGTCAAGACTTTGTTTACTTATATGTGTGTGCTGGCCTACACACACATACATGTATATATTTAAGAAACATTTACATGTGTATATAGGCTATGTATTCATATATATATATATATATATATATATATATATATATATATATATATAAATATATATACACAGCTCAAAAAAAATATAGGAACACTTTTTTATCAGAGTATATCATCAAGTCAATTAAAATTCTGGGATATTGATCTGTCATTAAGTAGCAGAGGCTGTTAATTGTTTTAACCTGCTTTGGTGTTAATGAAATTAACAACAGTGAGCACTAGATGGGCAAATAATGAGACGAACCCCCAAAACAGGAATGAAGTCTCTACAGGTAGAGGCCACTGACATTTTTTCCCCCTACTCATCTTTTTCTGACTTTTTTCACTAGTTTTGCATTTGGCTAGGGTCAGTGTCACTACTGGTAGCATGAGGCGACACCTGGACCCAACAGAGGTTGCACAGCAGTCCAACTCCTCCAGGATGGCACATCAATACGTGCCATTGCCAGAAGGTTTGCCGTGTCTCCCAGCACAGTCTCAAGAGCATGGAGGAGATTCCAGGAGACAGGCAGTTACTCTAGGAGAGCTGGACAGGGCTGTAGAAGGTCCTTATCCCATCAGCAGGAACGGTATCTGCTCCTTTGTGCAAGGAGGAACAGGATGAGCACTGCCAGAGCACTACAAAATGACCTCCAGCAGGCTGCTGGTGTGAATGTCTCTGACCAAACAGCCAGAAACAGACTTCATGAGGGTGGCCTGAGGGCCTGACGCCCTCTAGTGGGCCCTGTGCTCACTGCCCGGCATCGTGGAGCTTGATTGGCATTTGCCATTGAACACCAGAATTGGTAGGTCCGCCACTGGCACCCTGTGCTTTTCACAGATGAGAGCAGGTTCACCCTGAGCACATGTGACAGAAGTGAAAGGGTCTGGAGAAGCCGTGGAGAATGTTATGCTGCCTGTAACATCGTTTAGCATGACCGGTTTGGTGGTGGGTCAGTGGTGGTCTGGGGAGGCATATCCACGGAGGGACGCACAAACCTCTACAGGCTAGACAATGGCACCCTGACTGACATTAGGTATCGGGATGAAATCCTTGGACCCATTGTCAGACCCTACGCTGGTGCAGTGGGTCCTGGGTTGCTCCTGGTGGCCTCATGTGGCAAGAGTATGCAGGCAGTTCCTGGAGGATAAAGGAATTGATACCATTGAATGGCTACCACGCTCGCCTAACCTAAATCCAATAGAACACCTCTGGGACATTATGTTTCGGTCCATCTGACGGCGCCAGATTGCACCTTAGACTGTCCAGGAGCTCAGTGATGCCCTGGGTCCAGATCTGGGAGAAAATACCCCAGACTCCGTCGTCTCATTAGGAGCATGCACCGATGTTGACAGGCATGCACACAAGCACGTGGGGTCCATACAAACTACTGAGTAACATTTTGAGTTGCTGCAATGAAATTTCAGCAAATGGACTAGCCATTTTGGCTATGGACTAACTTTGATTTTCGGGGTATCTTTGAATTCAGCCCTCTGTAGGTTGATAATTTTAATTTCCATCAAACGATGTGGCATCCTTTCATTCCTAACACATTACCCAGTCCATATCAGTATAGATATCCAGCATGATATTTTTCCCCATTGAGATCTGATGTGTTTTCAAAGTGTTCCTTTAATTTTTTTGAGCAGTGTATATATATATATAATGTGTGTGTATTTGTAGTGACCCTTTTGGGATCCCAACACTATATATAAATAAAAAATAATTTTCGCAATTAATCGATTTTACAGCCCTAATATGCATTAAATTGCGTCAAAAGTGACATTTATAATGTTACAAAAGATTTCTATTTAAAATCCTTATATTTTGAAGTTACTGTTCATCAAATAATCCTGAAATTATTTTACTGTATTTTACTGTATTATTTTACCCTAAAATGAAAAAAGCATTTTTAATGCATTTTACATAAAGAAAATATGGGAGATTTCTTGCATTTTTCTATTATTTTCATAAATATTTTCCTCCTAAATTCTTTTTTCATTGAGTAATGTAAAATGGAACCTGTTCATGTACCTTTTTGTGATTCACCTTTTAGAAATACTATGGTACCATGTGTAAAAAAAATTGTAATCTATGAGAATCTATTTAATGCATGTATAGATTATTATCGCTGCCAAAAAGCTCTGGATGCCAAAGGTGTCGACACAGCTCCATGTGACTGGTACAAGAGGGTCTACAAATCTCTCTGTCCTCTTTCCTGGGTAAATATTCCTTCACCCCTATCTCTGTAAGCATCAGAATTGTGCATAAAAGTCGTTTACGCTCAACATTTTTGTGTGTCGCTTAGATCGAGAAATGGGACACCCAGAGGGAGGATGGAACATTTCCAGGAAAGATCTGAAGATGGCACAGTCTCCAAAGCACTGCATCAGGGGAACCGAAACGCATCTGTCTGTGGTATCGTCTCGCCCCAGCTGAGCAGGGCCTTATCAATGTTTGTCCAAAAATGCTCCTGTCAGGCTGGAGGATGAGATAGATTGTTAATGTCATTCCTTATTTAAATGAAAGTGTTGCAGATTCTGCATTAAAATCTCTCAGGCTTTGAAATGTGATTGTGTTGTGGCATGCTTTATGGCGTCTCTGTCAACAACAATAATTTTGGCTTGGCATCCAATGCATATTACACAAAATCAACAGGTATTAGCAGAAAATTGGCAGCTAGAGTCATAATGGCTGGGTTGTCCAGAAAAACACAGTGCAGTAGTTCATTTGCATACAGAATTGTGTTCACAAGGTACCAGGTTGAGAACTTATTAAGAACTTAAGAAGTGGTAAATAAGTGGATACGGTAAAGTTTGCCAGGTTAGTGACATCAAATTGTGAAGTTTTGAGAAGTTAATTCATTTAGTAGCAAGTAAACTAGATAACCATATGCAGAACATTTAACATTGTTGGTCAGACGGTCTCTTCCCATTTAAAGGAAGAGTTCTTCAACAATAACAGTTTGCTGAAAAGGCCATCCAAGATGTAGATAAGTCTGTTTCTGTCTATAGATTTGGAGAAATTTAGCATTACATCTCTTGCTCAGCAATGGATGCTCTGCAGTGAATGGGTGCCGTCAGAATGAGAGTCCAAACAGCTGATAAAAACATCACAAGTAATCCACACCACTCCAGTCCATCAGTTAATGTCTTCTGAAACCAAAACTTTAAACCGTCTCACCTGATCAAACTACATAATAATGTTAATAAATCCATAATCCCACTTCCTCCAGTCAAAAGGTTTCTCTCCTGATTCATGTGAAATCAGCTGTTTGGACTCTCAATCTGACAGCACCCATTCACTGCAGAGGATCAGCTGATGAGCAACTGATGTAATGCTACATTTCTCCAAATCTGTTCTGCTGAAGAAACAAACTCATCTACATCTTGGATGGCCTGAAAATGAGTACATTTTCAGCAAATGATCATTTTTAGGCTTTACATTGCAAGACGTGAGATCACTCCTATTATAATCAACAAATCACAACGACTGCTAGAACTATTTGGAATTAAGCTCTTGTTGAAAACTGTGGGGGAGAAAAAAAAAAAAAAAAAGATCCAGTTTGCTCAAGGATTAGGATTAGTCAGCAATCAAATCTGTAGCTATAATGTTATTACAAACCTCAATCTCAGTTAATACTGCTGTAAATGATTTCTGCAACACTAGCAGCATCGAACCCAATTACAAAAATAATGACCGTTTCCAAGAAGTTTTTCTCTCAAGGTAAAGTCTCAATATAAAATTGCATACCCAAATAAAAATAGTAACAAACAATAAAGAGATAGGTGATATTTAATAATTACAGTGGCTTTAACATGAGGTAAACTGGCAGTATTTGCATAATATTTGTAAAAGTGTTTTGAAAGAACTGTGAAAGACTTAGAAATGGTGTAAATATTGTAAATACTTAATGTTGCTGATATATTAAACAATTAGACTGTTTAAATATGGCTGTAGGATATACAAGCTAGAAATTCTTATCATTCACAAGTGAATCTGCATGGTATTATGCATTAACTTCCATCCAGAATCACATGACATGGTCAAAGGACACTTACTTAAAAACTTAAAAAAAAAAAAAAAAAAAAAAAGTAAAATATATAATACAACAACATCATAGCAAAAACAAGTATACAGCTTTATCATACAGTTTGAGTGTGAGTGTACTGAGGTTACTGAGTTTTCCAAATATTCCCAAAAGGCAAAAAGAAACAAAACCTGCTTTCAAAATCCCTGAACCTTGCCGTCTTACTCTCAGTACCGCTGCTTTCCATGTTTCCGTACATCCGTCATGCAGGTTTTGGGCCGCAGAGCTGAAAATAAAACATTTTATTTTTTAAATTTTCTTAATTTGCAAACATGCAAGTTTTCTGCGGTAGGCTTAGTCATTATATTAGCTTCATATAAAACAACAGAAATGCATGCATGCATGTCCTCATTAAGCTAAATAAACGTGCATGTGATGATTTTGAGCACCTGGGTCAGCTGTCTGTTTCTTCTTGTGCTGGTGAATGATCTGATTCTCATTGGTCAATTTCACATCCTGGTCCTCCACATGGTTGCTTTAACGACAGACATGTCCTCAATGAGTTTCACTGACACAGGCACTTATTTACATGAACCCAAAATGCATTATGGGACAAAAATGCAGCCTGAAAGTGAACTGTAGGCTAGATGGGTGAAGATAAGAGTGATCATAGCTTTTCATACAGCTCATTAAAAACACACACACAAACAGTTTCTCAAGTCATCATCTGGTCTGTTTAGCATCACGCCCAGGGCAAAAGAGAGCACCATCAGGCCAAACAATGAGTCAGTCAACAGCAGTTGTGCGTGTGTTTTGTCTGGGTTTGGCACTGAGTGCTCACATTCAGCGGTGCGTGTGTGTTTAATGCATTTATGTGGGTGTTTAATTTGTGCAATCTTAAAAATAGAGCTTACAAAAAAGTTTTTTCCACCCTGATGCAATAGAGAAACCCACATTTCTGTAAAAAAAAAAGTTGCTTTAAACAAACAAAAAAGCACCTCAGAAATATTAAATGTAGCACGTGTACCTGATAATTGTGCTCTTCTCTCGGTGTGTGATTTGCGTGTTGTCTGTGAACAGTATGGTGTGGTACGGAACGACAGGATCCAGGGTTGGCAGAATTCCCCGTGAAACGTTCTTCACACACTCTAAAATCCCATTATACACTAACAGGTCATCAACTAGGAGCTAAACACAAACACACACAATGACTAAATTAGTCAGATACAGAAAAACAGGAGAATAAAACACTGAATTCTTACATTTGACAAGCATACAAACAATTCCTTGGTCTTAGATACTTTTATTTAGCAAGGATGCATTAAAGAGATCAAAAGTAAAAATTCTATTTCAAACAAATGATGTTCTTTTAAACTTGATATTCAAAGAATCCTGTTTTCAACATTGATGATAATCAGAAATGTTTCTTGAGCAGCGAATCAGCATATTAGAATGATTTCTGAAGGATCATGTGACACTGAAGACTGGAGTAATAGTGCTGAAAATTCAGATTGCATCACAGGAATAAATTACACTTTACATTATATTCAAACAGAAAACAGTTACTTTAAATTGTAATAATATTTCTGTTTTTACTGTATTTTTGATCAAATAAATGCAGCCTTGGTTAGCAGAAGAGTCTTTCAAAATTCATACCGACCCCAAACTTTTGAATGGTTGTGACTATTAAAAGAATTTTGCAGTAAAATATGTATTTGATTTCTTTCTAGTGTTGAACTCATCGTTGGTGCTGCATGTATAGACTTTTAAAGCTGTGTTTGTTTTTACCCCAAATTCCTTGACTCCTCGCTGAGGTGTTTTGGAATAATTCCATAGTTTAATCATGGAAACTGTCATTGGCTGGTCAAATATGACATAGACACGGTTCACCTGAAAAGAAAAAGCAACAAGATCCCATTCTGACCACATAATGAGCATGTTTTACTGAAAATCACACTGTTTATGGAAACCTCCTGATGATTACTATGTTATTTTCTGTAAAGCTTGTTTTGAGTTACAACAGTAATCAGGGGGGCGGAGCTTAGCTCATAAAACTACAGTCACACAATCACACACACAGTTTGTCCTCACCAGTCCAGGCAGCACTGGTGCGAGCCACATGTGTCGCCCGTCATGTGTGTTATTGACCCCATCTATCAGTTTATCAGGTGTGCGGACGTCACCACACACGTTATCCAACACATTCACGCTGTCAGGGAACGCAGCGATGTCTGCGTGACAATTAAAGAAAATGATTTGAGCTGTAAAGTGTCTCAGTCTTGTTGAGTGATGTGTGTGGACCCTTGATTGATCACTGTATATGTGTGTGTTCATAAGGATACTGTTGTCACTGAGCAGGATCTTCTGGTCATTCTGGTCATAGAACTCCAGTCCATTAAGGCCGATGTAGTACGGGTCGCCCCACGTTGTCAACAACTGCAACTGGAAGATAACTGACACAAAATCAGTCAAGGAAAAACTTGATCTCAAACACACACAGAAATGATTAAAATTCATGGACCAATGGAAAAATTGAACTTTTGTTACTTTTTGCCATATTTGTCAATGGCTGATAAAAATGTAACAGCTTTACATTGCCAATTATGGCAAAAAGTAAAGTATAATATAAATATAACTTTATATTATTTTTATATTATAATAATATTAAATAATAAAAAAATAATATCTGTAATATTACTTTTAATTGTTTATCTTTATTTTTATCAGTCCAATAAAATTATTTACTTGAAATAATCAACTTAGATCTACAGACAGATAATAAAATCTAAACAGATTATTTCGTATATATACACATATACAGTGCCTTGCAGAAGTATTCAAACCCCTTCAATTTTTTTACGTTTTATGTTGCAGCCTTACGTTAAACCGCTTTAAATTACTTTTTTTTTTCCACAGCAATCTACATTCCACACACCATAATGACAAAGCAAATGACAGGTTTTTAACATCTTTGCAAATTTATTATACATAAAAAACATAAATGAATCCATTTCATACGTATTCAAACCCTTATCTGGAACAGTTGAAATTTAGCTCAGGAGCATTCATATCGCTTGTAGATGTTTATACACTTTGAGTGAAGTTAACCTGTGTCAAATTCAATTGAATGGGATTTGGAACGGCACACAAGTCTTAATAAAAGGTCTAACAGCTGAAAATGCATATCAGAGCAAAAACCAAGCCCTGAGGTTAAAAGAACTGCCTGTAGAGCTCAGAAACAGGTTTGCGTCAAGCCACACATCTGGGGAAGAGTTCAGAAAAAATTCTGCTGTATTGAAGGTTCACAGAATTATGTAGCCTTCATTATCCATAATGGAAGACGTTTGAAACAACTAGAACTCTTCCTAGAGCTGGCCTCCTGGCCAAACTGAGCAACTGATGGAGAAGGGCCTTGTCTAGACTGGTGACCAAGAAGCTGATGGTCACTCTATTTGAGCTCCATGATCATATATGCAGATGGGAGAAACCTACAGAAGGACAAACATCACTGCAACACTCCACCGATCTGGGCTTTATGTCAGTGTACAGACTGTCTTCCATCAGTGAAGATGGCATTAAAACCCACAATCTGGAATTCTGTGGGTAGGCACTAAAGGACCCTCAGACTCTGAGAAACAAGATTCTCTGGTCTGATGAACCTCAATTCTAAGCATCATGTTTGAAGGAAACCAGCTCTGCTCATCACCTGCAGAGTACCATCCAAAGAGTAAAGTGTGCTGGCAGCAGCCTCATGCTGTGGGGCTGTTTTTCAGCGGCAGGGACTGAGGGCCTCATCAGAGTAGAAGACAAGCTCAATGCACCAAAATATAGAGATAGCCTTAATGAAAACCCAGTCCAGAGCATTCAGAACCTCAGACTGGGCAGAAGACTCACCTTCCAACAGGACAATGACCCTAAACACACAGCAAGAGTGGCTTATAGACAACTCTGTGAATGTCCTTGAGTGGCCCAGCCACAGCCTGGCCTTGAACCCAATCAAATATTTCTGGAGTAACCTGAAAATGTGCATCTGCCCTCATCACCCAACAGAGCTTGAGAGGTGAAGAGGTGAGGAGAAGAATGGCAGATAATTGCCAAATGCTGATGAGCAAAGCTTGTCGCATCAAACTAAAAAAAAAACTTGAGGCTATAAAGGTGCTTCAGCTAAGAACTGAGTTAAGGGTTTGAATACTTATGCAATACTTATTTCAGATTTTTTATAAATTTACAAAGTTGTGACAGTTCTGTTTTTGCTTTGCCATTATGGTGTATGGAGTGTAGATTGATGTGGAGAAAAAAAAAAAAAAGTAATTTAACGCAGTTTAAAATAAAGCTGCAACATAACAAAACGTGAAAAAAATGAAGGGCTTTGAATACTTCTGCAAGGCACTATATATATATATATATATATATATATATATATATATAAAAATAAAAGATTACGTTTATTTTTTAATCTGTATAATAAAATAATTTAATCAATTTTGATTTTTTTTTATGAACTACATCTATTATTTTAGATGATTTATTATTAGATTATTTTATCCAATAAAGGCTAAAAATGATATATTACATATTTTCTTTTAATGGATGAAATAGTCTATTTTAATAGATAAAACTGTGAAATCTGACAATACATTTATGACTAGTTACTAGTGATCATTTTGCTTGTAACATGAATCAGCAGCATATTTAAAGACTGTCTCATCAGGACACGCAATGTAAAACACTGATATTTGTAATAAACCGTATAGTGAGCAAAAATGAGGATACATCCACATGGCATCAGTGGAGCCTCATAGTCCATACTGGCTAACTCATCTCTCCGGTTCCCACCCCTGAAAACACACAAACAACTTCATCCCTCAAGACGAGAGAAAATATATGGAGTTAAGGTTGTTCCACAAAGATGACCATAAAAATATGCTGTACCAGTGAACATGTGCGTCCTCTGTGTTTCTGCTGGTTGTAGTAAGCGATTTCTTATGGGCGGCAGTGCTTGTGTCGGACTGTAGGTAGTCTATAAACAGAACCTCCTGTGCAAAGTCAAAGTGGCAGTTCCCTGGACCCTTGCGAATGAGAAACCCCCCGTGTGGAGAAATACACACACTGTCCAGGAACACGTGCACAACCTTCAACTGAAGGAAACACACGGCACATGAGGTGTGTGTGCTGAAAAACACTAGTGATCACACCTGTTTAACTACAAAAATCCATTTCAGAAAAAACTTGCTTGAATAACAAAGCCCAGATTTTACGCTCACCCCTCTGTAAGAGTCTTCAGGAGATTTGTTGTAGTTCCATATTCTGAATCCGGCGATCGTCTGAGGCTGGCCGAACCGTACAATGAGTGTGTGATCAGAACCGGACGTGAAGGGAATCAGCCACATGTGTTTATCATCTGTCGTGATGTTCATCCCATCAAACAACCTGACGGAGGAAGAAAATAGGATTTAGAATCACCCAAAAATCTTTCATCTCAATTCTGACATTCAGAATGTATCTTTCACTGACTTGTCCAGAGTTCGAAGGTCATCGCTGTACTCAGGGAGGTCGTTGAGGTCACGGGGTGACGCTGTTGCCATAGAGACATCAACAGGAATACTCTCACCGCCCTTACCAACGACCTCTAACCCCGTCAAACCCACATAGTGAGGGTCACCCCACGAGGACAGCAGATTCAGATGCAGAACTAGAGAGACATTCAAGTTAAAATATTAAATTAAATTCAATAAACAATACACATCATTCCAAAGCAGCTTTACAGAAAATGCATGAAATATTACCACGAGACATGAAACTGCATTTTGTACTTTTTTTAAAATGAAAATGGTATTTACACAATAAATGTATATTATATATTATACCAAGTCCTAATCCCAGTTGAACACTGGCTCTGGTGTGACTGTAAATGCAGACCTTGAGCCAAAAACTCATCACCAAACACCAATGACTTGTACATACACTATATAGACAAAAGTATTGGGACACCCCCTTCTTTAGAACAGAAAAATGCACTTCCAAATCTGTGGCAACAACAGCATGGGAACATCATTCATGTATTTAAAAATTGTATTTCCATCTCTTTTGCAACAGTTTTGGAAGGGTCTAACAGGACTGGACCCATATGTACAAGACATTGGTGTTTGGTGATGAGTTTTTGGCTCAAGCTCTGCATTTACAGTCACACCAGAGGTGTTCAACTGGGATTAGGACTTGGTTTTATGCAGACAAGTCAAGTTCTTCCACACTGACTGAATCAATAATTTCCTTTTTGAACCTTGCCTTATACACAGAGGCATTGTCAGAATAGAATAGAATAGAATAGAATAGAAAAGAAAAGGGTCCTGTCCAAACTGTTGCTATAAAATTAGAAGCACACAATTTCCTAGAATATCATTATATGCTTTAACATTAAGATTTGTACTCATAGAAATTACTAAAGTAGTCAAACCTGTTCATTAGAAGGGGCGACCCAATACTTTTGGCAATATATAGTCAAACCTGTTCATTAGAAGGGGCGACCCAATACTTTTGGCAATATATATATATATATATATATATATATATATACACACACACACAAAAATAAAAAACCTACTTGGTTTTGTAATTTATTGATACTCACTGCTGCCAGTGTAAAGTCCTGTTGTTTCCTCTCCAGTATCAGCACACAGTTCAGCTGCAGCGATGTGGTCCAGATCCATCTGAAGCAAAACACATCCCATTGTTTCATATTCACACATTGTTGTCCTCATTATTGACCTCAATAATACATAAAAACAAGAGCACAATTTTATATAGGGCTGATTTATACATTTATAATAATATTTATTTTATACTACATTTTATTTTCTCCATTCATAATGTCAAGTATATGTTTTCATACAACACAATCACAACAGCATCATTACTCCAGTCTTCAGTGTCACATGATCCTTCAGAAATCATTCTAATACGCTGATTTGCTGCTCAAGAAACATTTCTGATTATTATGAATGTTAAGTTTGTGCTGCTTCATATTTTGTGGAAACATTTTTTTCAGGATTCTTTGATGAATAAAAAGATCAAAAGAAAAAGAATTTGAAATAGAATCTTTTGTGACATTATAAATATCTTCACTGTCACTTTTGATTCAATTCCTCGTATTAATTTCTTTAAAAAATATCTCACTTTTACATCAAGCTCAAAATATCTACAATATGAGAGCTTTAAAAGCAGCATCACATACATGGGTATGCGTATCCTCCTTCCTGAACCCGGCCTGTGTGAACGGTCTCTCCTCTCCTTCACCGTCAGCCGTCCGCGGCCTCTGCAGCTCCTCTTCCTCCACGCCCGGCCCGCCCATCTCCATCTCACTCCCAAACGTGTCATCATACTGCGCCATGGCCTCCAAGATGTCATCATCCGTGGTGAACAGGATAGTATCGCCAAACTGATCCAGTGCTGAAAAAAATAAACCCATGTTCATGTTAACATTAAATTAATTCAATTATCAATTAAACAGCTTTGCATTTAGAAAAAAATAATTGCTCTACTGATTTGCAAAAAAGGCCTAATATCATCTAATTTGATGATTCAGAGTTAAAAAAAAAAAATTAATTAAACTTTATCACATACATTTTTTCATAAAGAATGAAGAATTGCCAAATTTTACATATATTGTTTTATATATATTATTTTGATAAATGCATTAAAGCAGACAGATAGATAGATAGATAGATAGATAGATAGATAGATATCAACATTTCAAGTGGATCAAAAAAGTTCAAAGTTGTCCTAAGACAAGAACAGGTATTGTTTTGTTTTAGGACAACTTTTATGAAAGGTTTTGATCCACTTCAAATGTTGACTACTGAATATACATATGCTTTAATGCACTTATCAAAATAACAAAGGCAGTCAAATGTCAAAAGTTGACAATGGAAAAAGTGTTTAAAAAATGTTCAAATATACCATTTCGTTTCAAAGAACTTTACATAAACAGGTTTATAAATAAATAAGCTTTTTCACAAAATCTGTAATTTTCTATCACCGTTTGGATGTATTAAAACACAAGCAGATGTAACAAAAAACATCTGTAGTAAACTGGCTCAGAGGAAGACAGAAATCATGTCTCTGTAGCAGTTTTTCTGCAAATTAAGGGATAAGACTTCTTCACCTTATAAATGCTTGTCAAAAGCAAAAATATTACGAAATGCAATATTTTGAGAAAGTGTGACATTCTTGAGCAAAATAGCCACTATTACAAAATAGCCGCTATTACTATTACACTATTACAAAATAGCCACTATTAAAACGTGATGTTTTGGTCCGTACCTCCTGAGAGCGTTCCAGAAGCTTTGGCGATCTCCCCTCTGAAGATACAATGACCATCAAGAATTATTTCCATTTCTCTCACTCCTCTGAACGAGTGAATCCTGGACTTGTTGTAATTCCAAACCCGGATCATCGCCAGGCAACATCTACCACCCAGATCCATGCTGATGATGTGTTTGCGACCCGGTGTGAACGGGGCCAGCCAGAGATGCATGTCGTCCTGTGTCCGGTGTACACCATCTATCAGGTTAGTAACCACGCGTGGGTCTTTCCCATAGGCAGGCAGAATATTGATATCAGGCGGGTCGGCAGCGATGTGGACCGGTGTGACCGGCTCACCGGTGGAGGAAAAGATCTCGATACCGTTAAGGCCGACATAGTGACGGTCGCCCCACGTGGACAGGATGTTAATGACGAGGTGACGACCCTGTGGGAGCACCGGGATCTCGAAGTCCTCATCGGGGTCACGAGGGTCATCTTCGGGGTCGTCAGAATCAGGGAGCGCCGGTACAGAGGGGCGTCGGGTGGGGACGGGTGTCGGACGGGACTGACGCTGAACAAACTCGTCAAAAATATCTCCCTCCAGCCCCATGTTGGAGATTCGTCCTCGCTGACACTGGTTAAACTTCGTTAATGAGTCCCAGGATTCCATTAACGGGTCATCCGGTTCGCACCAATGAGGTTTCGGTCTTCTGTTACGGACGGACGCTGGGCTGCTTTCCTCTATGGCAAGAAGAAACAGATAAAAAGAAGCAGTCATAAATTAACTAAAAATGTGCATAAATAGAAGAAGTATGATTAGCTGCATCCCAGTTTGTATATTTCTAGCATGCACTGGTGATGGGAAATTATGCAGGGTGTACTGAGACAGCAGAATCTTCATGAAACCACAAACCTCCTTCGTGTGAGTTAGAATCCATTACCCTGAAATAAACTGATTAAAACCCATTTTACCTCAGTTTTCTGACATACTTCTATTTGAAACGTGATATGAAGAAGAAAAAAATAAAAAAAGGACTGTATTTAATTTTATTCCTTGGGAAGTAGTGAGAGTTACATACCATTTTAGAGACGAAGCATTTGAAAAACATTACAAAGATAAGCATGTATATCTTTAATAATGTTCCTGTTCTTAGGGTCTTTTTCATATATATATATATATATATATATATATATATATATATATATATATATAAAAGGTTCCCCCATTTATTTATTTTCACAATTTGGTAGTACAAATTTATCATAAAAAATGTCTAAAACAGTTTAACCAATCTACAATTAATCAAACAATTAATTGACAACGATTTTTAAATAAAGTCCAATAAAGTGCTTTTCCAAAGAAAGTGCTTTTTGTCAACTTATGAAATTAAATTTTTGCTACTAAAGAAATTAAGTGAAAATGTAACAATTAATTTACAACAAAAAATGTATTGAATGTTTTTTTGGAAAATAAAGTGCTGCTAATGAAATAAATTGAAAATATAACATTTACTTAATTTTACTCTGTCTTTTTTTCCTGCACAACACAACTTGAATACTGTATAAATTAGAACATCGATGAAAAAAAGATCTGTATTATATTGTATTATATTTCTTAATTATTATTAGAATAAGAATTATTGTTGTCATTATTATTACCACTATGGGAAGTATGTTTTATTATACAATAGCAATATACTTCTTCATTTCTTCAAGTAAAAGCAAACTTTATTGCAATTTGTTGTCAAAATCTTAGATGAAACCACACCGCTCATTCACTCTTGGCTAAATCTGTGCAAAAAATAAAAAAAATAGTAAAATTACTCAATTTTTTTTTTCATTATATATTTTTCCTGATAAATACTGATATATCACTCAGTCCTATAACCAACTACCACAAACCTATCTAGCAAAAGCGATTGTAAGAAATGTTATACCAGAAAAGCATGAATAGACCATCTGAGAATCTGTGTCATATTTTCAGTGCACTATAATTTACAAAGAATTAACTCTAATCTTACATACTACTCTAGATGGTTATAATGCAGATTTAGTGTCTGTTCAGAAACGCACCTGTTGCGGTGAACTCGCTGCTGTGGTCCGGTTGGGTTCTGTTTACAGACCGCGCTGAACCTCTCCTGCCACTGATGGGCCGCTCTGTCCTCTCAAACCGCTCATCCCAAAAGTCCAAACCCTGGTCCAACCGATTGCTCAAGTGCTGCTCTAAGTGCGATTCTTGTTCTGTCCGTAAACTGTAATTCAGTCCCAGATCGGGGTCCAGATCCAAGGAATCAGAATTGAATTCGCCGGACGCTGTTCTCTGCGGGCCCTTGTGGCTGGAGGCCTCTTTGCAGGCACGCACAGGGTTGCACGAGATGTCAGGCAGCACTGAATGTTTTGATTTGGGTTCGGCCGTGTTCTGCGACTGGAGCCACTGGGGACGCTCTCGTTCCCGAGACGCTTCGGCTTCGTCCGCTGCGGTTCGATTCAGAGGCTGAAGCCAATGTGGAATCCGACTGGAGGAGGGCTGCGTGGTCACCGTCTTCATCGCGGGTAACGTGAGGTCCAGAGGCGGCGAGTCGTCTCTCTCTAGAGAGCCTCTCTGCATTTCTGCCGCACAGCTGCCAGGGTTAACTGGGTCAGATTTGTCCCGGCTTGTTTCTACTACTGAGACATCAGCATTTGACTCCTGAGGCTCTGGGTCATGTGGGCTGCGGTCTTGCAGACTGTGTCCTGAAGAGACAGGGCTTGGAGAGGTGCACTCTGGGAGATGTGGTTCCTGAAGCTCAATGGAGTTGCTGTAGTCAAAGACCTGGTTACCACAGCCCTTCTCCAACTGACCCTCGAACACCAAAGTGCTGTTCACATACAGGCGAACGTGTCGCGCGCCAATGTCAACATCCTGTCAGGAAAAACACACGCATATTCAAATAGATCATTAAATGCGAGTGTTACCGATGTGCAAACACATTTAGGTATTTAGACCATAAAACATGACATGAATTTCAATCAAATCATACACAAGCCCTATTAACTGTTGCTAATGGGGTGAATGAGAGGGAAAAAATAACAAAAAACAAACATAATAAATAATACTTCATTATCTATAAAAATAGATTTTATCCAATAAAGGCAAAAACCGCCCGAAAATACTTTTGGAAAAAAATGATATAACATAAAATATGACATGAATCGTCATAAAAGTACACACAAGCCCGACTCTGAAGGTGTTGGGGCACTACTGGGGTGAATGAGAGTAAAAAAATAAATACATAAAATTAATATATATTATATTATATATAAAAATTGTAATTTTTTATATATATATATATATATATATATATACACTTTTTTTTTTTTTTTTACAATTTTTTCAAATATAAAAAATGTTTACATTAAAAAAAATGTAAAAAATTAAACAAGTTTACCAATTAAACAATAATACAGAAGTGCAAGACAGTAATAGAGAAGCCCTACTGAGCGAACATTACATACTGTAGACTAGAAATGAAATTTAAAAAAAAATAAATACTGGAAGGACATCCATAAAGCGCTATCTCAACACTCACACAGAGACACGAGTCACACCCTACCGCTGAATCTCTCCATATCTGTATGTCAGTTAGTGTGTACAGAGATGTTCATGTTGGAGACGAGTACAGTAATCAAACTGACAGAGCGCTGGTGTGGGGCAGCTAAACTCAGCTAATCCCTACAGCTAATCTCCAACCTGTTCCACACACACACACACACACTCAAAGTCACACACACACTTTTTTCTGTTTTTGCATGAATTGCTTTCTTACGATAGTGCAAGATAACACAATAACTCTTCATTATATTTACATTACATTAGCTCACAATTTTCAATTTTCTACTCCAACTTCACCCCACGGACGTACATTAAAGGACTCTTGATTCAGAACAAAACCATCCAGAACACCCTAGCAACACCTCAGCAAGTTTTTCTTGTTTCCTCCCAAGGTTTCTCTCTTAAAGTCCTTCATTTGGTCTGGTAAGGTTTACTTTTGACTGCTATAAAAAAGTGCTATAAAAATTAATTTGAACTGGTTCCCTTTACTCATTATAAAGCAGGAAAACCTGTTTTTCCCCCATTCAATATGACTACACAATAATAATAATAATAATAATTATTATTAGTAGTAGTAGTAGTAGTAGTAGTATAAAGACAGCAATAACAATAATATTATTAAAAAAAATTATTACTGTTTAAATTTTAAAAATTAAATAAACTGATTACTATAAAATAATACTACATACCCATATAAATATGTAAAAAAGAACGTTTTAAACAACACTCATTTTTGCTGGCTCACTGATGTGTTGACCATGCGTTTTGCAAGTGTTTAATCTGCAGTATGTCAGCAAATGTTCTTGCTGATAAACACTGAATTGATCATTTGGATTGATGGATGTGCTGGTCTTGCTTTCAGTAAACACTGTTTTATCGTCCAGCTTGTACGTTCGGCTGTACTTACATTAAGGCTGTGGTTATAATTCCAAATTTTGATCCAAGAGATGTTGAAGTTCGGAGAACGTTCCACATTCCTGATGATAAAGTACAGCTGGACGGGCGGGTGGAACGGACAAGCCCACATGTGACGCTCTTTAGTGGTCTAAACACACACAGATATGGAATATATGCTAATTATATATATGCATCAATTATTATCTTTGCTCTACAGTAGTATGTTTTCCCCACTTACTTTAGTTTTTCCATTGACGAGGGCAGCCAGATTTCCGGGCTGGTCCGTGTTGCGAATATCCAGGTCATGTGGAGACACACAGAGTTTGCGATTTTGTGGACAGAAGAACTGAACTTCAGTGAGCCCCACCTGACCCGGGTGACCCCAGTTTGACAGGATCTCCATTGTAACGTAAAGAGTGGGCGTCACCTGCAGAGAGGCTTCCCTCTGCTGTGTAGTAAACAGAGAAGATTTAGTCACATAAAGACCTTCTAGCAGTTGGTAAACCAAGTAGACCACTGTGGTTCAAGCTAGAACATTACCATGTTCCAAAAACCTGCCTGAACATCTTCAGATGTTGTTTTTCCTCATTCATAGGTGACCTGTTTACTGTACAGTACATGTTAAATCAGATATACTCACAGTCAGAGTGAAGCTGCTGCTGTCGGTGAGATCAGACTGATCATCAGCATCGATCCTCTCTAGAGCCTTTAACAAACACTTCTGCTGCCTGAGAGAGAGAGAGACGGAGAAAATGTGCTGCAGTGTTATAGTGTTACACAGTGTTAAATTTTTTAAAAATAGAACCATTTAGTAGCATACTGCAGTCTGTCATTTCATTATCATATAATAATGGTGTGCTATAGTTATTGGGTGTTCAAAAGTTTTGGGTCAGTACGTTTTTTAGTAAAGGAATTAATATTTCTATTTATGAAGGATGCATTCAATTGATCATGAGATAATGTTACAAGAGATTTCTATTAAAAATAAATGCTCATTTGCGGAAAATCTCAAACATTCTATTCATCAAAGAATCCTGAAAAATAAAATGTATCATGCTTTGCACAAAAAAAAAAAAAAAAATCAACATTAATAATAATCAGAAATGCTTCTTGAGCCGCAAATCAGCATATTAGAATAATTCCTGAAGGATCATGTGACACTGAAATCTGGAGTAATGAAGCTGAAAATTCAGCTTTGATCACAGGAATAAATTATATTTTACAATATATTCAAATAGAATCAGTTATTTTAAATTGTAATAATGTCTCACAATATTACTATCTTTACTGTATTTTTGATCAAATAAATACAGCCTGGTAAAGCAGAAAAAACATCATACCAACCCAAACTTTTATTTAACTTAAATCCCACAACACTATATGCATGCTTTTAGGACTGTATACCTTGGCTCCATGAGAGAGATTCTCTGCATAGCTCTGATAACCCGATACTGATCACCATCCTCCTCCTCCTCCTCATCCTCCTAAAAAACATGCAGACAGACAATTTACAGTGCCTTTTCATCTTAATTAGGCTACGTTATCTATTATGTGTGAGTATGACAAAGCATTTTATAGAGGTGTGCTGTAACTGATGTGTCGATGTAAATGAAGCTCTACCGGCGTGTGTTGGGCAGTATTCCTCTCCTGTCGGTGCATTTGCAGCGGTGAGTTCTCTCTCTGCAGGGCCTGAAACACACCAGCAGCCGTTTCCTCTGAATCTCGCTTCTCCTGTACCTTACGGGCTGCAGACAGGGGGCGCTCTATACAACTGCACGGCCCTACAAGAAAACAAATCATATGTTAGTCTCTTTAGAACTGGTGCTGTACGTGTTGTTGTCTTGCTACCTGCATAGGCAGCATCCTAACTTAAAGGGGACCTATTATGCAAAAATCACTTTTATAAGGTGTTTGAACACAGTTGTGTGGCCGCAGTGTGTGAAAACAACCAGCCTATAATAGTAAAAATCCACCCACTCATTTTTTTATAAAATCAATAAGTCATAAAAAGTCTCTTAGAACGAGCTGTTTCAGATTCTCCCTCTGTTCACGTCACTGAGGGGAAAAAGTCCCGCCCATTAGTGATGCTCTCTGCCCTATTAGCATAAACACAGCCCTGAGTGAGAAGCTGCGGTCTGCCATTACTGGAGATATATACACTCTCAGCAACAAAGAGGCTTTACAAGTGTTGTGTTTTGGGATGCACTAATGAACATAGGAGTCGCCATAATCTCCCCTCATCTGAGCAGCTGAGGACACTGTGGTTAAATTTCATTTTCGAAGGAAATATCCCGGAAAAAATCTGTAACGTCCCCAATATGTTTAGGAATTAATACCAAGGTTCGTGCACGAACGTCCAGACAAAGCAAGTATCACGCGTTTGTTTTCAAATTGCCTTTCTGAAAGAGCTTCTTGACATTCTGTAAGGCTAATTGCTAAACCTATCATTGTCTCTGCCTGTTCTCACTGGTGCTGCCCAAGAATGAACGTGAATAGGAATGTGGTAGCTAAAAGTTGCGTATGAAAGCAATGCGAGTCGATCGCTTGAAGTTGTGGAGCTCATAATCAGAAGTGGGACTTATAAAGTTTGTGACAGCATGAGACCAGCTATGTTGTTATTTTTATCCCGCCGTGCTCCCCGTCTGTGTAATTCAGAAACACGAATTTATTATGCACAGTATAATCAGATGACTGACTTTGAATCCGAGTATGATTTCTGTAAAGATAACAGGCTTGTACTAATAGGGGAATGTTTATTTGCAAAGGCTAGCACTGCTAATGCGGAGCTGGAGCTCTTGAAGCTCCGCCCTCTTCTCCGGAAGCAACAGCTCATTTGCATTAAAGCAACATACTCCAATTCAGAGCGTTTTGGCTCATACCCTAAAAGTGGCAATTTTAACAAGCTATAAAAATTTATCTGTGTGGTATATTGAACTAAAACTTCACATATACGCTCTGGGGACATCAGAGACTTATTTTACATCTTGTAAAAAGGGGCGTAATAGGTTCCCTTTAAATGGGAGCATGGTCACAATGTGTGCTGCAATGCGGACCAGACTTCATGTAAATATTTCACTATAAACTGTTAATGTTTGCAAGCATTTACTGATCAGTAAGTGTGAGTAGCACATACGTGACATCTCCTGTCTGCTACCAGATGTTCTCGCTGCCGGTCTCCTGACTGTGACTGGTTTGGTAGGGATGTATGACTCCACGTTGTCCGTTCTTTTAGCTGAGAGAGAGTGTTTGATCTTTCGCCCACCTGCACACAAAAAATGTGGACCTTTTTCACTGATCTAATAACATCATGTTGACGAATCAAGAACATAACTAGGGAAACACAATTTGGGGGGGGGGGATTCAATTGTATATCATCGTTATTATTATTTCATTTATTTATCATTTTTAATTCTAAGTATTAATAGTGAATAAATAAAATTTATTATTAAAAAATTATTATTAAAAAAGAATTTTTTTATGAAAAATAACATACCTTGAGACTGCTGTCAGAAATCATTACCTTGAGAGGAGGGGCTGAATTCCAGCATGATGAGGTCACCATGGCTGAGCTGCTTGCTGATTGGCTGGCTTGTGGGTTGGGCAGGAAGTGTGAGGTCAGGGAGGCTGTCGCTGCTCTCCTCTCTCTCTATCTGCTCCTCGATCCATTCCTCCTCCGACTCCTCTCCGGCAGAGTCTCGAGTGCTGCGTCTGACGCTCACTTCCAGACTGCGTCGCAGCGCCTTAAACACACAAGCGCTGGTTAAGCATTGAGCAGGCAGACAAAGCACAATTTTATCACATGATTTTTGTGAAATATCCTTTTAAGAGCAATGCAATGTTTGTGTATATCCTCAAGTGTGCCTGTATAAGTGACACTTCCTCCTCACCTTGACCTGGTCAGCATTCAGAAGAACCCTGTCGACAGGCTCCGGCTCGCTGCGTGACCTCAGACCGACAGAACGTGATGCTTTACTGCTGTCGTGAGCAGACTGAGAGACAAACACAAGGATTTACAGTCATTATAATTGATCTGGAGATCAGAATGGCATACTAAGTACTATTTCTCAGAGAAAGTAGTATGCAGCATGTGCAATGTACACAATTTTCAGTATGCATGGAATACCCAGATGACACACTACATTTGCCCAAATGGGTCAGAGCACATTGTGTGGAAGACTGTATCCCATAATGCAATGCGCTAGTGACTCATCATTTGTTCAGACTGTCAAAAGACATTTTCACACCTAATTCCACTGAAAATGTCATGACAGAATTAGCATAATTATGGAATATTGCAAATTCAGAAATAATTTTTATGGCAACACAGAAATTGATGTTTTGGAATTATGGAGTTTCCCTTATAATTATAATAACTTTATAAAAATCAAGTTAATATTATTATTATTATTATATAGTTATAATTTTCTTTGTAAAGAATTCTTAACATTTGAGAAAGTATAATAATAATTTTCATATAAAAAACATAAAATGGATAAAATTATACATTTAAATTGAGAACATTTAAACAATAAATGTAAAAAATAAAATTAATAAAAATGTCTCATATTTTGTGGCCAGTGAAAACGTCTACAGATTTTTAAAAAAATCTGAATTATTGGCCCAATTAGACAAAAAAAAAAAATAAAATTTAAACTACCCCAAAAAAATCCTTATTGTGAAACCCTATACTGTTACATAACTACAAAATATACTTTTCATCCCTTATAGATTTGAAAATATATGTTGACGTCTTTAAATTCAGAAATAATTTGATTATTGCAATGTTCACGTCGCAAAAATGAATGCAGCATTATTCCTCAGATGAAAACTGGACAATCATAGAGGCACACACGTATATATTCTCACCTCCATATCTGCACTATCATATGGCTCAAAGTCATCGGAGTATCTGTGCTCGGGTGAAATCTTCACTTTTTTTCCTTTCTCAGTGCAAATGTGCACAGATTCCTACAGCAATGTGCATAAAGTTAAAATGCAGTGCCATACTGAAGAAACAGAAAGGAAAACAATTAAGTTCATACAGCACATCTAGTCCAGAATGAGTTTTTGGGGTTTGTTCAAATCACTATAGGCGATAGTAACAGTGACTTATTAAGCCATTAGCAGTAACTGGACAAAGTCAATATGTACCTGCACCCATCGTCGTCTCTGTGCTTTCTCAGGCGCCGTGTGGCTCCTCTGTTTCTGTTGATCTACAGCACACTTTTCTCCACTCTCTCTGGATGAATCTATGTGAACATGGCCATTTTATTTCTCTCAGACGGTCACAGGCTCATACATCAGCGTGGGGTGAGTGTTTACCTGTAGTGCGTGTGTTTCTCTGAGCTGGCGGATTGGCCGCTACTGAAGGCTGGATGGGTTTCCTGCTGGATCGGCTGTTCTGAGGCGCATTAGCGGTGCTGACATGAGCGCCGTTGATGTACAGATTGAAGCCCTGCTCTAAAAGCTCCAACTCTGCCTGTCGAGGGTCCTTCCTCTGCAGTCTTCTCAACGCCCTGAGAGAGAACATAAAACACTCACTAGCTGATCATCTCACACTGACTGAGCGAGAGAAATATGCAGGTAATTAGCAGGAAGTAGGGGCATTTAAACAATGACGATTAAAGTTTATTAACTTCATTATTCAATTATTTCACAGCACATTTAACCCCATGCAACATATATTTCCAAGCAACATATCTTACATTTTTGATCACATGCATGTGGTTTTATGTCTCAAACTTAAAAATCTGTTTTTCTGTAACATTTGTTTGTGAATTCTGTGGGGTCTGTAAGATTTTGCAATGTTTTTGAAAGGCTGCATTTATTTGATCAAAAATACAGTAAAATTAACAGTAAAATTGTTAAATATTATTACAATTTAATTAGTGCTGTCAAACAATTAATCACGATTAATCGCATTCAAAATAAGTTTTTGTTTACATAATATGTATGTGTACTGTATATATTTATTTATTATGTATATATAAATACAAATACATACTGTATATATTTTGAAAATATTTACGTGTATATACATTTATATATTTATATTCTTATATTTTATATAAATATATTTAATATATAAACATAACATATTTTTCTTAAACACACATGCATGTGTTTGTATTTATATATACATAATAAATATACACAGTATACACATATAATATGTAAGCAAAAACATTTATTTTGGATGCGATTAATTGCGATTAATCGTTTGACAGCACTAAATATAATATAACTGTTTTCTATGGGAATATTTAAAAATGTAATTTATTGCAGTGATCAAAGCTGAATTTTCAGCATCATTACTCCAGTCTTCAGTGTCACATGATTCTTCAGAAATCGTGCTAATATGCTGATTTGCTGATCAAGAAACATTTATGATTATTATTAATGTTGAAAACAGCCATGCTGCTTCATAATTTTGTGGAAATCATGCTAAAGTTGTTTTTCAGGATTTTTTGATGAATAGAAAGCTCAGAAGAACAGCATTAATTTAAATAGAAATCTTTTGTAACATTATAAATGTCTTTACTGACAGTTTTTAATCAATTTAATGCATCCTTGCTGTGTTAATTTCTTTAAAAATGCATATTTCACAGTTATTACTGCAAATTTGCTTTTTAAAGTAACCCTAGTATAATAACAATTAAATAGTTTAAAAATAAACATGAAATAATGAATGCAACACGATACATTTAAATGTATAAGACATTAAATAAGCTGAGATTTGAATGCAACCCAACAGAGAATACGGCTTTCTGAATCATTATGTGCGTTCTGGAGAAAGACAAGATTTCGTTTCACTGGTAGCTGGTTATTTACGAGCAGCTGAGTTCAAGGACAACACGTCATTTAACGCTACAAATTTCCACGGCCAGTTTGAATTTCACTCTAGCGGGGTTTCAGCCAATCAGAGCAGCTCATTAGCGGGTCCAATCTTGTAGAGCGTCACATGGACGAGCGGCGTTTGCATGCGATTCCTGCTGTGCTTGTAATAGTAGCCATATCGTTCAACCTGAGCTCACACAGTTAACCTATTTTTGCGTTATCTGACCTGTGTTTGTACGTTTGTGTTCAGGTGTGTCATCAAACCTGTTTTTGTGCTGCAGGTTGATTAAATATTCATCCAGCTTCTCCTCGGCGGAGGAGTGTTTCCCTCCCCTGTTCCTCCTGAGCTCCTGCAGACAATACAAACTCTCAGTCAATCTGAACAATATGAGACACTAGATGATATATAAAGCTGCACAGACACAGAGAGACAGATGGCATGGAACGGAAATCTCAAGGAATTTCCTATTCATTTGACTATTATGGTCCATGAACAATTCTTTCGGAAATTTGGAGGAAGCAAAAATATATGTCCAAATAATGACAGGTTTACTCTCAGTCATTAGTTGGACAAACAATTGACTCTGCATATTAACTCATGACAAAAGCAAGTATTTTAACAGAGGAAAAAAAACAAAAAAATTTCAAGCAGTCGTTCACCCACAAAAGTCCATAGTAACGCTTCCTCCAGTGAGAAAGTCCATCCCCTGTTGTCGTCACATCAAAATACACCCATAATATTTGTTTTGGCTTGTAAACGGTGCTTGATCTGTGCATATTTCTCTTCTGATTCAGACCAGACAACTTTTTCCAATGGAGAAAGCAACATTATGGATATTATAGCTCATATTTTTCCTAGAAGCGACGGTTAAAAGTTAAAATTGTCTTAATGGTGGATTTGTTTCTTATAAACATGTGGCTTTTGGCTTCACAAGACTGATGGACTGGAGTGGTGGGGATTATTGTGATGTTTTTCTCAGCTGTTTGGACTCTCATTCTGACGGCACCCATTCACTGCAGAGGATCCATTGCTGAGCAAGTGATGCAATGCTACATTTCTCCAAATCAGACAACAAACTCATCTACATCTTGGATGGCCAGAGGGTGAGTACAATTTCAGCCAATTTTCATTTTTGGGTGAACCATTAACTCTTGAGTCTATGACTGATTTGTGACTGATTCATTGAAAAGAATTAGTTCATAAGAGTCATTTGGATTATATGCTTGTTCTTGCATGATGCAACCACAACAGAAAGATGCGAGGCACAGACATGAAAGAAGAGAGACAGATGTGAGAGACAGGATGACTCTTACAGAATCTGCACTGTTTCTCAATCACAGCATCTGGATACTAGAGAGGAGCGTGAAATCAGAAGAGAAGAGGGAAAACAGACAGGAAAAAGAAGAAAACAATGCGTAAGTGAGATTTATAGCTGGCAAACGAAGGAGATTTGCTTTTGATTGGGAAGAACATTATTTCAATACGCAGCTCGTGTGTTTCTGTCAGGTGTCCACTGCACCTGACACATCCAGAGACAATTCAGCAATGTGACATCAGTGTAAATCACTGTACTGATGCAGTAACAGATCTACTTGACCAAACCTACTTGTTCTGAATCATGATGAGCTTTTAGCAGAAATAAAGAACAGACAGATTTTCCTTGACCAAGCTATAAGAATTTATTTGAAGCTGTCCTTTTGAAAGAAAGTTTAATATATTATTATTTTATTACTTATTTTTGTATTTTATAAACTTATTATTATTATTACTATTATTATGCTTTGTTCAACGTCTGCTAAAAGCATAATATAAATGTACATTTATTGTAACACATTTGTGAATCATGACAAAACTCTTTTATTTTAAAACAGTGTTATTTTGTGCATTATGTCTGAATCTGTTATTTTAGTATCTTTGAGATACTGTTATAGTTTCTTTTAAATAATTTGAATTAATTTTACTACTTATTAAATATTTCTATTATTTATATTTTATGCTTTCATTTTAGTTTCATATTTAATGTTTTAGTCATTTTGTTGTGTACTTTTGTCATTTTTATTCGTTTAATTTATTTAAGTTATTTCGGTACATCACGTTAACTTAACTAAAATTAAAAAAATAAATAAATAAATTTAACTATAACCCTGGTATGAACGTGTTGTTTCCAGTTTTATTTACAGCACATAGTCTTCTCTGCATGGAAATAAAATGGAAACAATAACGTTTTTTTTTTTTATTAAACGTTTAATTAAACTATTTGGGTAAGCAAAGAAGAATAAACTTTTCTAGATTTAATTGAGCTGCTGCACAGACATATGTATATGAAAGGCAAAAACTGCTTAAAGAAAACAAACAGCATATATCTCAATCATACTAGAAAAAATAGACACTAGTTAACGCTACATAACTTACTAATTAACACTATATGACTTTAAATACCTTTATTGCTTGTATGCATCTGTACATACACATCTATAATGTTTAATAATGTTTTGCCAGTGTAAAGCTTTTGTTTGTACCAGGTTCCAAAGCTTATACTAAACTCAATATTATTAAGCTGAACTAGTCTTAGCTGATATCAGCTGTACAAACTGATCAGACAGATCAGATCAGATGTTATACAGATGTTCACATGCTGAAAACTAGCCTCTCTGCTAACACCACACACAAACCCTCTCCGCCGTTAAACTCCACGGCATAAATCATCATATTCACTCTAGTATTCATTTCAACACACTCTGAAATAAACGTGTTGAATAATAAAAGGTGTCAACTTACAGTCCATGACATTTCTCAGCTGAAATCGCCCTTCTGTTTGCAGGAGAGTCTAGGTGCTGTTGCGTTCAGCGAAGGCTGGTAACCAGGAGAGACGCTGACCAATCACATCGCGTTCTCTAAACATATTCCCCGCCCACACAACTGTAACTACGAGAAACTGACCAATTACAGCACGCTATCGAAAAACAGGCCGCCCACACAACGGCGCTGCCCAATCATAGCACGCCTTCTCATTAGAAGATCCGCCCACACAGGTGAGACAAACGCAAAAGTCTCGTTCATTCACAACTGTCAGTCATTTGTGATAAACTAATTTATCAATTGAAAATAAAGATTTTTTTTTACTGTTTTTGTTTTTCTCGATAGAATTTACATTGGCTATAACAACAAAGTTTCATAAAATAATACATCATCAAGCTGTTCAACTTAATTTACATGTAAGGAATACTGAAAAGAAAGAAACTAATAAAGTGGAAATAAGAGCTAAAGTTAGACCATAAGAGTAAGAGTGTCACCTAAAGTTAATATTGTTTTTAACCATCTTTAATATTACCATACCTGTTTCAGTTTGATAACCCATTGATGATACTCACTGTGTTTGCCGTTTTCCCTCCAAAATGATGTCACTTCCTGGAGGCCAGTCATAAAAAATGGCTTTTGGAGATTTTACAAGACGCACAGGATGAAAATATCAAGCACGCGCACTTACACAAACTGATTATCAAATAAAATTAATTCCAGTTTCAACACATTTTTGATTAGAGGAAAGTAAAAATAAAGAAATATTGGAATATTTCTTAATAAATTGTCAGTTTTTCATTAAATGACATCGATTCAAATGAATGAAGTCTTCATCCATTTGAGAAGTTATGTCAAATCCATACATATATTCATCTAACTGATATATTGCAATGATATATTCCATCATTTAAAAAAAGTATATATATTACAGCATATATAATAGGGACATGAAAATGCACTGCATCGTACAAATAATAAAGTCTGATTTTAACTACAATTACTGCGAAGATCCACATCACCTCTGGTCAGATGATGCTTTGAATGTCAGAGATCAAAAGGTGAATCTCTCAAAAATCCCATGCAAAGTGAAAAGACGAAAAAGACGCTAAAATCTAAATCCAATGTTGAACGCCTTTTTATTTATTATAAACTGTATCATTTATATAAAACCAGACATAAAAGACTGAAATGAAATCACTTTGAATTAAAAAAAATAAAATAATGTAAACCGTAAAATAAAAAAAAAAGCTCACAGCAGACATCCAACTGCAAATGAATCTGTATTTCCCACTCACACACGCCCGCACACACATCTGACCATTGAGAATATATGAGAATCGCAGAACCAACGAATGCATCAGAGGAGACATGAATGATAAGAACAAAACAAAGTCAGAAATGATTAGGGAAGCACATGAGAAATGAGGTTTTGAGGGCTTCAGGACATCAATCACCGCAGTCTGATGTTAAACAGAACCAGAAGAACCACTACACACCCCTCAACAAAAATAACCGTTAAAACACGTCCCCTGCAGTGTTTATGCTGGCATGTGTGTGTGTGCGGGTTTCTTTCGTGCATAAATGTGTGTGTGTGTGTAGGCAGCTGACAGAATTCCCTTTTCTTTGGCGTGTTGGTCAATCCCAAAATATTAGCGAGAGGAAACCGCTCTGGATGAAATCTTAACATTAAAGGGATAGTTCAGCCAAAAATGAAAATTCTGTCATTAATTAATCACCTTATGTTGTTCCAAACATTATTTTTGATGAAATCCGAGAGCTCTCTGACCCTCCATAGACAGCAACACAGCTGAAATGTTCCCAGACCCAGAAACGTAGCAATAACATCGGTAAAATAGTCCATCGGGGTTCAACCGTAATTTTACAAAGCTATGAACATTTTTTGTGTGCAAAGAAAACAAAAATAACGACTTTATACAACAATTCTTGCTCGCCGCCATTGTGAACAGAATATCACGACGCGCACAAAAAGTATTCTCGTAGCTTCGTAAAATTACGGTTGAACCCCTGTGGTCACACGGATTATTTTACCGATGTTCTTACTACCCTTCTGGGCCTTGAACGTATCAGTTGCATTGCTGTCTATGCAGGGTCAGAAAGCTCTCGGATTTCATCAAAAATATCTTAATTTGTGTTCCGAAGATAAACAAAGGTTTTACGGGTTTGGAACGACATGAGGGTGAGTAATTAATGACAGAATTTTCATTTTTGGGTGAACTATCCCATTAAAGCAAATTAAATGAACAATAGCAATAACTTAAATAAAAGTGCTTAAAAAACAATTTGTTTGGAGCCCTTTCATTAAAACAAAAGTCCGAAAGCGCACCGGGATGCCCAATGCAGTAAGACTGAAAATTTCATAACAATAATTAGAATAAGAGTCAGAAATCAGGATGGAGAGTGACGGGCTCAGAAACACCTCCGCACGTCATCGTCCAGAATTCACCACCATCCCAAACGCGGCCGCCCTCAAGATCCGGGCCACACGGACGCGGCCTCGCAGTCCGTCTCAGCGGAGGCGTCCGACTGTTCTCTCCGCCGTCTTTCCATCTCCCACTCCACGAAGGAGTCGAACAGGCTGGGCCAGGCCTCGTCCTCGCTGTAGTTGCTGAGGTCCTGGCCGATGCTCTGCGTGAAGTTCAGAAACATGTTCCAGGTGTCGCGAGATATGCCGCGCACGGCGCACGGATTCTCCGACAGGAAGTCCAGCCAGTGCTCCAGCAGCGGCGGCGTGTCCAGCGTGAAGACGAGCCGCCACAGCGCGATGGCGATGGAGCGCTGCAGCGAGCGCTGGCCCTGCTCGGCGTCCAGCCCGAACTGGAAGGTGAAGCGGTAGAGGTCTTTGAAACTCTCTTCTCCACGGGACTCCTCTAGCAGCATGGAGAATCGTGAGCAGATCCCCAGGATGCTGTCGGCCTGGATCGCCTTACAGCCGTCCACAAACTCCCTCCTGAGACACAAAGATGCAAAACATGTTAGACTGGGGTTTTAAAGTCAACGCTGGCAACCCATTTTACTTCTGTTATGTGGTGGATTTACAGTGGAAATCATATTCAATAGGGCAGGACTTTTTCAGAATTTAATTGAGAATGAATCCTGAATCCTGATACAAAACAATTATGATTAGAATTTAGCAAAAGAATGAAATTTATATATTTTTAGTTATATTATATTAAAAGGCGCACTAAGCAATATTTGAAAAACGCTTTTGACCAGTGTCGAACTGACCCAAAACACACGTAGCCAATCAGCAGTAAGGGGCGTGTCTTGTAATGATAGAGAGAAAGACGGATATTAGCAGATCGACTATAGATAGAGAGAAATGGAAGATTAAAATATCAGAGGAACAAAACATTAAAAAGAAGGGTCATGATCAGGCAAGAGGTAGGACCCGTGTAATTATTTCCAGCGGTGGAGAGAGCTCAAGGAGCAGGAAGGCCTGGAATTGTTTCACACAACTTATCTGTGTTGGCCTTTGATTGAATATGCTTGTGTGTCATCTTCGCCTGTTTCCACAATCGTCGTTATGCCACGGTTGTGCATGTATGTGTGGGGCGGAGATATCACAATAGGGGCGAGGTCCTGCTGGGGTATGGGCGTGTTTGTTTTGGTGATTTCAAAAAACACAGTGCACCTTTAATTTTTTTTTTTTTTTCAATTTTAGTTAATCTTTTAGTAATTTTGTTATTGTTTTTGTCATTTTTATTTGTTTTTTATGTCTGTATAGGTTTTAATAATATTTATTTACATTTTAGTTATTTTAGTACATCAACATTAACAGTGTTGAGAAAAGTTACTTTTAAAAGGAATACATTACAATATTGCATTACTCCCTAAAAAAGTAACTAATTGCATTACTTTTTATGGAAAGTAGTGTGTTACTTTACTTTTGGATTACTTTTTCTCATTTGGCCTGGGCTCGCCTGTTTGTTTTTAATATAAAAAGTGCAAGTGAGATGAGTAAATTCATGTTTATATTTAGTCTAGAACTACAGCAAGCATCATTTCTCTCAACATGGGGACAGGAGAGCTGTCAATCAATAATGGGAAAACAAAGTAACTGGCATCACTTATTTGAAAAAGAAACTTGGATATTTTCTTGTAAATTAAAAAGTAATACATTACTTTACTAGTTACTTGACAAAAGTAATCTGATTACATACAGTAACTTGCATTACTCCCAACACGGAACATTGAGGCCAAACAAATACTGGGGAAAAACCCCACTGCCAAACACACAACTGCAAACGGCGTCACCGCAACACTTAGACGTGATGAAGCAATCTTTGCAAGTTTCTGTCTGTTTCTGGAGGAACTGCAGTGACTAACGATCTCTCACTCCACCGCTATTCAACAAGAACACTGGGAAAACATCCATTTTTTTTTACTTTGTCTTCTTCAACTGAACTTTTACTTTTTCCATCTTTTCCCTCAGACCCTTATAATATCCATAATGCTGTGCTGTAGAACTCTATTCCGAATGCAATATTAGTGTATTGCTTATTGGTACTTCAGTTCAATTTTGACTGTTGAATGATGAAAGAACTGTTACAAATGATGATTCATGTCACTTCTAGGTTGCACATTAAATGGAACATCAAGCTCTGTGCATTGCATTCTGGGATATGGTAATCAACTGCACAGTATAAATACTGAATGACACCCTCAACAGCATAAAAACATATAGCACACATAAACCAAAAAAGTGCTTCACCTGCCATCTTGGATGGATTTTCTTGTGAAGCAGTAATTGCATTAAAATGATCAAAAGTGTCAGTAAAGACATTTATAATGTAAAAAAAAAAAAAAAAAACTATTTCAAATAATGCAGTTCTTTTCAATTTTCTACTCATCAAAGAATCCTGAAAATTAAAAAATATCACGGTTTCCACAAAGACATGAAGCAGCACAACTGTTTTCAAAATTGATAATAATCAGAAATGTTTCTTGAGCAGCAAATCAGCATATTAGAATGATTTCTGAAGGATCATGTGACACTGAAGACTGGAGTAATGATGCTGAAAATTCAGCTTTGATCACAGGAATAAATTACACTTTAAAATATATTCAAATAGAAAACAGTTCTTTAAATCTGTAATAATATTTTCAGATTTTTATATAAAAGGGAAGGGGGGAAGTGGTGTGTGGCCAAGTATGGTGACCCATACTCGGAATTTGTCCTCTGCATTTAACCCATGCAAGTGCACGCACACAGTAGTGAACACACACCCGGAGCAGTGGGCAGCCAATGCTGCGGCGCCCGGGGAGCAGTTTGGGGGTTCGGTGCCTTGCTCAAGGGTCTCACCTCAGTCCTGGTATTGAGGGTGGAGAGAGTGCTGGTTATTCACTCCCCACACCTACAATCCCTGCCAGACCTGAGACGCGAACCCATGACCTTCAGGTTACAAGTCCAACTCTCTATCCATTAGGCCACAACTGCCCCCAACATTATTGTTATTTTATTTTATTTTTCTCTGCATTTAACCCATCCTAAGTGCACATACGCCCGGGCAGTGGGCAGCAATTTATGTGCGGCGCCCGGGGAGCAGTTGGGGGTTTGGTGCCTTGCTCAAGGGCATCTCAGTCGTGGCATTGAAGGTGGGAAAGAGCATTGGTTATTTACTCCCCCCACTTACAATTCCTGCCGGACCTGAGACTCGAGCCCACAACCTTTGGGTTACGAGTCCGACCCTCTAACCATTAGGCCACAACTTCCCCCCCCTTTTTTTTTTTACTGTATTTTTGATCAAATAAATGCAGCCTTGGTCAGCACAAGACACTTCTTTCAAAAACAATAAAAAAAAAAAATCTTAATTTCAAAGTCACCTTGTAAACTTGCACATGGTAGCAGCCTGGAACTTCCACGCCAGCACCAGCACTTTGAACTCGGCCGGATCGACGCACAGATCATTGCAGAAGCGCTCCATCCCTTCCTCCAGGATGGCATCTTCATGCTCGTCCTTATAACACGAGAACAGCTCATCGATCCGAGTGAGCGACACTCCTTCCCCGTCCTGCGCACTCTGCTCCCGCCGCACGTCCGCGGAGATGGCCGGAGCCGTGGTGCCCTCCACTGTCACCTCTGACACTTTGGTGCCGTTGTATATGACGTCAGCGGAGGACTTGGCCACTTCCTCCTTGTGCATGCCACCTGTACCGCCGCCGCCGCCTTTTTTCCCATGCGATTTCCCAGCATCCTTTTCGCCACTTTTACTGCCCAAAGAGGATGTGGGGTTTTTACATTTAGTCACACACTGCCCCATGTCTCTCTTGCTCTCGTTCCCGTATTGTTCGTCCCGTCCGCGTCCTCTCTCGGAGGTCTTCCTTCAGGTCCAGACGGCCCCTGCTAGACGCCGCTGCTCTGGCTGACAGACAGCAGTCACCATGCCCTAAAGATTCAAAGATTCATTATAGAGAACCAAAACTTTAAAGCACCACTGAAAATTGAGTTAATTTAGGTGAGTGTAAATGTCAAAGAAAGAACGTGAAGACTCATCATAGGCGATATTTTCACAACCCTTTTCATCCCACTTCCAAAGAACAACAACGATCAGATGAATCTATATTGCACGTATATTGTTCCTCTTTTCGAGGCCACAAACACAAAGTTCCCTAGATGAACCTGAGCTTCACTTCCTTCCACACAGCGTTGCTGTATCTCAATGTGGTTAACACTCCCTATTCTTCAACTGTTTGGTTAACTTGAGAATTTTTTCACAAGTTAATTCTGCATTTTTTTGGAAAAGCATCACCTTGTATGAATCTTATCCGGCCAAACAAAGAAAACCAGCAATACAGTGTGTGGTAAATTGCACCCTGCCAGTGAATCAGAGGCAGGGCAGGACATTAACTAACCAGCGTGGCCAAATCTATTCATTGTGGTTGCTGAACTAGTAATCAGTGTATGACGGCATGTGTAGTGATTCTCTCCGCCGCTCCTCCCGCATTCTGACTGGTTACATGATGACATGAAGAAATCCTAAATGCTTCCACTATGACAGGAGCAGACGTACTGAAAAACTGTGTTACTAGGCCAGGGTGAGTTTCACAGACCTGGCTGAACGTCGAGGGATCCCATCTGAAGTTCTCAGAATAACACATTTATAATGAACCGTTTGTATCTTCAGAGGAATGAGAACAATGCATGTCCATAATTCATCATGTGGGTTTCTTTGTTTCTGGCCTTTGTTTATGTATTCAATATTAAATAAAACAGATTTATTTTTCTCTCAAGCACAGAAGAGCCGCGAGACACAGTTTAGTTATGAGCACCATTTTGTTATGACTTTGAGACATATACATTTAAAAAATAACTGAATTGTAACAATAAACTACAGAATGTATCAAATATGAGTTACTGCCATAATCAGATGTTAGGAATACAATACAAAGGCTTGATGATGTGCTGTATTGTCAAATTACAACCTTTGACTAACAAAGTCCTTTAGCTGTGACAGTATGTTATAAATATATTATATAATTAGAATAGGTGATATATCTCAAATTTACTTTATTTACAATTATAAGAGAGATTATTTACAAAGATACAGAATATTTACTTAATAATAACAATATAATAATAATGTATATTTGTTTTTATCTGTTTTATAAAGAATTATATATAGATAGACAGCACTTTAAGAGAGTACTTACAAAATTATAAAATATTAGCATCATATTAATAATTATAAATTAGAATTACATTTATTGTTATTTATAGTACTCAACATTTGAAGTGGATCAAAAAAGTTGATCAAAGTTGTCTTAAGACAAGAACGGATATTGCTTTTGTTTTAAGACAACTTTGATGAAAGGTTTTGATCCACTTCAAATGCTGAATACTGTATTTTACATGGAATATACTTATATGACAGAGACTATTTACAAAATTATAGACTATTATAGAACACTTCAAAATCAATATTCATTGTAATTATTTTTATTTTTTTTATTTATTTTATACAGAATCTATATATAGAGAGAGTGCATTTTAAAAGAGTACTTTTTTTAAGTTTTACCTGTCCCTCATATTAATAATTATTAATTACAATTATTTTATTTTAGTTATTTTATAAAGAATAAATGTAGACAAGAGAGATTAAAAGTAGGAAATATTCTTAAGAGTAGAATTTCATTTGTAAGTCGCTTTGGATAAAACCGTCTGCTAAATGACTAAATGTAAATGTATTCACATAACAGAATGCAAATATAAGCATTGCAAACAAGCAGAAAATTTTATGAGAGAATACACAGAATAATAAAAAGTAGACTATTTACTTTATACTAATAATTATTAATTATAATTGTATTTTTGATTTATTATTGTTTTTTTTAAATACAAAATATATATATATTTATATACAAATAACAAATAAGGGACATTGCTATACTTAACATGCAGCGGTCTTGAGCTACTGCTCCACAATAAAAATAATAAAGACAGAAATGTTCGTTTAAACGTTATTTCATTAATCAAACTCAAGTGTCACCCTTATTCTAGGAGTTCTAGTGGTGCCATGTAAGTAAACCTTAAGAGTTGGTCTCTATGGATGCTGTGCAGTGACATACTCCGGAATGCTGTATCGACCAATCAGCACGCAGCAGCGGAATGATGCGCTTTATAATGAGCGATGAGATGAGCAGCTGGGATCAGAACGGGCTCAGAGCGACCGCATCACCATGGATCAGGACACACGTGTTGTGGAGTAGTACGGGACGCACTGACTCACCCAAATCCCTGAGCACTGAACCGACGTGTCATCTGAGGAAACTCCATGGAGACGGCCGGAACATCCGCTAGCCTGAGCCCAAGCAAAAGCCAGAGAGCCATTAGAAAATGATATAACACACACCACAATCTGAAGCATCTACACAAAACACCTCAGTCCTCCGACACACTTTCACAAGACTGGAAACTAACTAACCAACCAACCCACAACACAATACCCACGAGGTAACCTAAATAAAACAGGGTAGATGGGAGCTGGGTTACATTAGAGGTGTTGGATTGCTGGTGTGACCGATGCCACGCTTAAATGACACAGAACCTGACAGGGGTCATCGTCACAGCAACACACACCTGATGGGGATGTGGCCAGCAGCTGGGGTCAAAGGTCAAGAGTGAGAACAAATTCACATTTGTAGGTCGCTAATCAACACCAAATGCATCCGCAGCCTAATTTACTTCCATTATGTGCTGCATTTACCAGTATTACCATGACAAAACTTGAGTGGATGGAGAAAACTAGCTATTACATACAAGAAATGTTAGTAATATAGTCATTTTATATTTATTGATGTACTGCATGGTATATAATAGTACTGAGTGATTGATTTACTGTAGTATTTACATGCCACTTCAAAGCACTTAAAAAACATTTCAATAACCTACCCAAAAATAGACTAATACCACAGATATCCTAGATGCCAGGGGCCCCCAAATATCATTATCCTGCAATTTATACTATTAAAAAATATTCTAAATGTTTAAAACATCATTTGAAAAATACCTAGTTTCTATTAAGCTATATTTTGTCTTATTTTCCCTACTCATATTGTTTATTATAGTGCTGTAAAAATTGTATTTAATTTAATATTTTATTTATATATTTAAATCTTATATATTTTAATTATTTATTCATTTAACTTATTTTATTTTAATCAAATTTTATTAATTTCCATCTAACTATTGGTTTATAATTTACTTCATTTTTTTGAATCCAATCTTTAAATTTAATCTTATTTTTATTATTTATTTAAAAATTACACTACATCAGTTACATTTATACATTTTTAAAAATTACATTTTTACACAGTTTTCTCTAAACTTTTCCACAGATACCCCAGCAGCACTACTTTGTGCCTAGTTTGAAAACCTATGCCATAAGACACTTCAAAAAATACCATGGTTAAGCCACTGTAAAACATGGTAACACCACAGTACGTCTTTGTTAATGAGAATAACTCATGTTTAATGTCAATTTATGACAGTTTTATTATATTAAATGTCATTTTTAAATAAATTATTTGAATATAAACGACATTATGATTTGGTCAGTTATGTACAGTTCACTTGATATAAACTGTTACTAATGATACAGACAGATGCTGTCTATCTAGTCAGCATTTTTTGGAGCATCGCAGGCAAAGGCAGCATTTTGAGCATCTAAATTATACATACACCATTTTTAGGCCATCTGTTTTATATATATATGCAGCATTTTTAGTTATCATAGGCGATATTTGATTCCTATAATGCTGTCTATGTAAGCAGCTCACTAGATTTGAGCCACAGCCAAGAGTCTCTATCAGTATAAATAAGAAACTTTTCCTTTAAATTACGATTAACTGTTCGTCTATAGAGCAAAAACACCAAATATCCTAAACAAATAAGCTCTAGAATCATTCTGATAGTTCTGATATATTAATATGTGACCGTATGGGAGTACTGAAACAGTGAATGTGACAGTTAAAAGTCTTTTAAAGAGCTGATCTCATGTTAGCAGCTTAGCTGGTTAGCTTCAGATGAGGGTGTTTAAATTATCCCCACTAAACTTCATTTAAACTCTAAAATGTGTAGATTCTGGACAGAAAGGCAGCAGAGATGTAAAGCGAAGAGGTTTTGAGTTGATTTACCTGTGGAAAGATGATGGAATGGATCGGAATCAGCGCATCCCTGCTGTCGTGCTAAAGCTAAAGCTAATCCCACCCTCCAGCCGAACCGGGTCGGTTCTGAATCTCTGAGTATACGCAGGAGAAGAGCTTCTCTTTGTGTGCTTCTGATGCTCTTTGGGTCAATAGATGATCATAGTTGACAGTTCCCCTGCATCACTTCCTACAGACCCGAACCCGAACCGAACCTGCGCTGATTCGGACCGGCTCCGGTAAAACCTCCGCCTTTACCAGCTCTCACACTCCTCTGGACCGTTGCTGGGGGTCTGAGATGATCGTGATGGATTGGATACGGCCGCACGGAACCACAAAGACGCGGATCGGCCGCTGATTGATCACAGTTTCTCTTTTTGTTTGGGTTCGAGAAGGTCTGCGCAAAAGCCACGCAGAAATAGCTCCACCGAACATCCCGCAGCTCTCTGTCTGCGCAATATGAGAGCGTTAAGGACAAGATCGAAACAAAACTCTCCGCAGTTCGAGACGTCATCACTCGCGAGCACGTGGACGCTGGAGTGCGGAAGTGCTCACATAAGCTGTATTGATCTAATCACGCGTAGGTAATATGTGGTGATATGTATTTCATCAGGAAGTAGAGCTGACGAGCAGCTAGATTCCTACTGAATAAAGCGAAAAGACTGTGATAATTTTACTATATGTCAGGTATATTGCAAACCTTGCGAATCTTACTGATATTCAGTTTACCTAACAGTAACACAGAGGTCACGCATCTGTCACACACACGCAATGCTGCAGATTTCTGTTTGTATCACATTTTTTGTATGTGTTGTGAATGTTTTATATTGAATAGTAATGATTATTTCAACATAATTATGCAGGAAGATAATTAACGATTTAAAATGTTATTTATATATTATCATGCTGCATAATTGTTAAAATAGTCATTTTCCATATATATATATATATATATATATATGTGTGTGTGTGTGTGTGTGTGTGTGTGTGAATTTATACTTCATTACTATAATATATATTAATTATATTAATGTATATTCATAATTTTATTGTTAATCATGCTGCATAATTTTTGAAAGAATCATGTATATTATTCTGATTATACAAAGACATGTTTAATTGTTAATTGTCATGCTGCATAACTGTTGAAATCATTTTTCTGTGTGTGTGTGTGTGTGTGTATATATATATATATATATATACACACACACACACACACACACAGTAGTCAACATTTGAAGTGGATCAAAACCTTTCATTAAAGTTGTCCTAAAACAAAAACAATACCTGTTCTTGTCTTACGATAACTTTGGTCAACTTTTTTGATCCACTTCAAATGTTGCCTACTATTTTATATATATATATATATATATATATATATTAGTAGGCAACATTAAGTGAATAATAATGATTATATATATATATATATATATAAAATCATTATTATTCACTTAATATGTATTTTATTTTGCATTCTTTTCTAACTGAATAAATTTTCAGTCTTCATAATTATGAGCATTAAAAATTAAGCAAAAGGGTAAACATGAATGTGAGGAAAATCTAAAATTCTTTTTAGAATTATATGCTTTTTATCATATATTCTGTATTATTGTTGTGTTTGTTGTTCACAGGTGGTCCAGATGTCTCGTTCAGATGTGCTGTCTCTCTACAGGAGGGTCCTGTGTATCGCACGCAGCTGGACAGCGCAATCTGCTCTTCCACATGACACCGACACCGAGAGGAAATACATCACTCAGGAGGCTCGAACCCTCTTCAGACAGAACCAGCAGGTGTGGACTGACCTCAGATCAGCGGGTGAGCTGCTATAGGTCTCATATCTGTCACGTTTTCTTATATCTTCTCTCTGTTACAGATAACAGACCCAGAATCAATCAAGAGATGCATTGAAGAGTGTGAAGCTCGGATAGAGATAGGTGTGCATCTTACATCAAAGAGTTAATTTATGAGCTGAGACATAATTAATGTCCTTTTTGAAACATTTTCATATGAATAGCAGGTGAGCAGCTAAAAATGATTGTTTTCTGTTTTTCATGTCAGGACTGCATTATAGGAACCCCTATCCTAGACCAGTAAGTATCTACATATGATCACAAGCAAGCACTATTAATATTATTACTTTATTTGTAATTAGAACATGATCTCATTAAGAAATGTTAATTTTATTTCTCACAATTCTGCGAAAATTGCTCAGAATAAACTTAGAGCTGAGATATAAACTCGGAATTCTGAAAAAGACAGAATAGTGAGATATAAACTTACAATTGAGAGAAAAGCCAGAGTTGTCTGATAAAAAGGCAATTACCTTTTTGAATTTTTATTCTGTGGTGGAAACAAAGAAAACAGAATTTCAAGATATAAACTTAGAATTCAGAAACAAAAAGTCAGAATTTCAAGATATCTCAATTGTGAGGAAGTAAGTCTGAGGAGTAAAATTCACAAGTTGCAGTTACTTTGTTACTTTTTTTCTGTGGCAGAAACAAGCTTCCATAGATGTGTTTTTAACTTGAATGAAAGTAATAGTTCATTCAAAAAGTCTTAATGATCCTAAAAAGGCATTGCTGTCTGTTCCTTTGAGTTTGTCCTGAAAACAGACATGTTCTTTGCTGTTTCCGTGAGATTCACACAGAAATATTTCATATATCTTCTCTCTCAGACGTATCTTCCTCCGATGGGTCTGGCCACTCAGAAAGGCAGAAAGCTGCGAGCTCAGCAGAGACTGAGAAAACAAGCCAAGCCGGTGTACCTGCAGTCTCACGATGAGACCTGACACACACAGACTGTACAGACACCACTGTACCGATCCTAAAGTGTTCAAAAGCACCCGGGAACATTATAAACTATGTCCATTCATGGTATTTCTAGCTAAAAACAAAGCATTATGAAACAGATCATTGTGAAGTTCCTCTCACTGCCAGTGTAAAGCATGATGAATGTTATAGGGATAGTTCATCATTTACTCTCCCTCCTGTTATTCCAAACCTGTATGAGTTTCTCTCTTCTGTTATTTTGAGGAATGTGGGTAACCAAAGAGCTGCTGGTCCCCATTGACTTCCACAGTATGGGAAAAAAAAAGTCAGTGGTAAGCAGAAACTGTTTGGTTACCCACATTCTTCAAAATATCTTCTTCTGCAGATTAAAGGTTTGAACAACATGAGGGCAAGTAAATGACGGCAGAATTTACATTTTTGGGTGAACTATCCCTTTAATGTGAGCTGTTTTGATTTAAAGGCATATTTATTATATTTGTCATATAATGCATTGTATAAAGGTCTCAGTTAATTCAAAGTGTCTAGCTGTATTTCAATTAAAGTTTATTATTTCATTCATTTCACTTTTTGAATTTACACCTACAAATGGTTTGTCTTTGCACATTTAATTGGCATAGAAGTTATGTTAACATGCATCTTTGTTTTATTATTCTATTCAGTTATATCCATCTCAACAACAATAGTGCTGTAGTTCTGTATTGTATCAGTTTTTGGCGTGTTAAAATGGAAACACACAAATGCAAACTCTGATATGCTCAGTTGTCTAGTTGGCACAGGCAGGCGACCCCGCGGTTGATCCAGTATTTCTGCGGTTTGTCCGAGGGCAGCTCGATGGACAGCACGTAGTTTGTGGAGTGACCAGTGGTGGAAAGAGTCCCACGCCTGGCACTGGTCTTGTACACGAGACAGACGTAAACGCTCTCGTGCAGGAAGCTGGCGCTATGTTATTTCTATACATCAAAGAATCCTGAAAAATAAAATGTATCATAGTTTCCACAAAGATATGAAGCAGCTTCAATTGTTTTCAACAATGATAATGATCATACATGTTTCTTGAGCAGCAAATCAGCATATTAGAATTATTTCTGAAGGATCATGTGACACTGAAGACTAGAGTAATGATGCTGAAAATTCAGCTTTGATCACAGAAATAAATTATATTTTAAAATATACTGCAATAGAAAACAGTTATTATACATTTCTCAATATTACTGTTTTTACTGTATCTTTGGTCAAATAAATGCAGCCTTGTTGAGCATTAACATTTAAAATCAATCAGTTTCTGTATGCTCTCACTGGCACACAAACCTCAAACTCAAAGCCGATGTAGTCGATGGGGAGCGAAATTCTGAGACACGCCAGTGAGGAATGACTGAGTGAATTAAAATGCAGATATCCAGAACACAGACGGAGGGCCATTATCAATCCAGTCCTAAAACACACACACACAAAGATGGCTTAAAAATGAGACACTTCTTGGTTCGTACTGCAAAATTGTCCTATCTAGTGGACAACTGGTTTTAATAATCTCAGCGCACACAATGGCTGACCCAGTGTCCTATTTAAGCCTAGTGCACATAATAAGAAAGGAAGTGTGTCGCACTACACGTATTTAAAAAGATAGTGTTCTGCCATGTTGATGATATTAATTGCAAATTAGAGAGGGTATAGCTAACTGAAACTAAAATATTTTTTGTTACTAAAAATTAAGTAAAATAAAATATTAAAAAACTAATTTCACTTTAGCTAGCTGGCAAGGCAACATTTCTCATATTCATTTAGTTTAACGACGTACTACAATATGTGACAAAAGCTATACAACAAAATTACTAAAACTAAATAAAATTAAAAACAGAAAATATAACAAAAACTAATTCAAAATATGAATAAAAACTACAATAGCATCAAATTTTTTCTGTATTTACTCTCAAAACTAGGTGCAACAGTTGGTAACAATTTAAAGGTCCCATATTGTTTCTGAAATTTCCTGGCTTTTTTCATGGTAACAGAGACCTAGGGGCTATGTAACTACCATATTAGTAGTTACTACCGTAAAGTGCACACAGCCTGCATAAAGTTGCTGTGTTTTTTCAAGAGCCGCTGTGACTTCCGTAAAAATGTGACGTCCGAACAACTTCCCGAGCACCGCCTTCCGTCCTTTTGCCAAACCCCCAGACAGCATCGCATCCATGAGCAACAACACGGAAACATGTCGAAAAGGTTCACTTTAACGGACAAAACCAGATCAGCCGACCTGTAACGTTACTGTACACTCTCACTCAAAGGATGGACAATCTGACAGGACTGTTACTATGAGGTGGATCACGTCTAACATGTATAGTAAAGACAAACTCACCGTGTCTATCTAGTCATGACGAAGATGTAAATACATTTAGATTTCAGCAGGCAACTATTTTTACTGCTACAATATTATTCCAGCCACAATTAATCACAACAGTGTATACAATTACAAATGATTATATATAAATCGTCAGTTTGCTGTTTTACATGCACACAGACATTATTTCATACACGACAGTCGTGAGATGCAAGAAATCTCCAGACGCGCCCAAAACAACAAAAGACAATACTTTATTGAACCTTTTCTGATAAGAAGCGTGCGCTGTAAACGCAAACATTTTTGACGATCATTTCTGTCCGGTCAGCTCGTTTTATCTCGTTTCACCACAGCTGTCGTCGGTTTTTGTCTGGCAGTGGCAGCAGGTAACATATGCGATCAAATTTCTAATTTGAGGCTGTATTAGGTCGATTCTGGCACCCAACATCACAACAAGATGATATTAGCTCCTTATGTAGCCAAATCTGCATTGGTTTGAATGGGGCACCTCCAGGGCAATTTTCCCTTTGTTTTGCTTACAGCTTAGCGCGGTGACGTAATTGTGACGTCGGTCCTACATGACCCTAGTTACCTGTGGTTGGCCTAGCGGTGCGTCACTCAGAAAACAACAGACCAATCAGAAGATAGGCTCATGAATATTAATTAGACAGGCCAAATCGACCTGTTTTTATCAGAGCTAATGAGAAAGTAGCTGTAAAAATATATTGAGATGGTTTTTGGTATTTATACCGCGAATATATATTCTTAAGGATATCAAAACCTAAAATAAAACTCCAGAAAGGTGTACAATATGGGACCTTTAAGGTTTTTTTTTTTTTACAAACATTAAAGGACCATGAGCCTCTCTCTTGTGTTCACCTGTAGGAACTGGAGTCTGGCGAGGAAGTCAGACACGTAGCTTCCGAGGGGCTTGAGGGAAGGGTAGGACTTTGCGGCCCACATGGCCGGCACTTTCCCAACGAGAAGACTGTTGAAGACATTCTCCAGCTCGGCTGACATCACAACCTGCCCTCGAAGTGCGTTCTAGGTGTTTATCAGGCTGCTACGCACCACCTTTGACGGCCTGCACATTTACATTTATGCATACAGACGCTTTTATCCAATTAACTTGTATTGCATTCAAAGTATAAATGTTATCAGTTCATGCATTCCCTGGGAATCGGACCCATGACCCTGGCATTGCTAGCTCTACTGTTTGAGCTTCAAGAACATCATGATGTATTATATGTAAATTGGATCTAGGGAACAAATAAATCTAGTACCTGTTGAAGCGAATGAGTTCCTGGCGTAAGACGGTGTTCATCGACTCCTCGTACAGGAGTGGGTATTTATTGGTCACCATCTCAATGTCAAAATCAGGAGGGAGTTTGGCCTGCATTCCCTCAGCCAGCTCATCCACTATTTCCTGTGGACACAGACAAACCTGCTGTCAGAAAGACCAGGCACACAAAACTCTAATCATTTGTCATTTATGATTTTCATCCTCCCACCTGTGCTGATTTGGCTCCGCCGCTAGTTTGTCTCGGCAGAGTCAGCAGCACTCCGTCTAACAGCTGATTGGTCTCCTGGTTGTCTTTGGTGATGTTAGCATTGCTGTGGAGGCCAAAGACCTCAGGTTCAGCAGTGATGGGCAGGTTGCGGATGTAGTCCATGTAACTCTACATACAAAAAAGATTATGCATTTTATTACTTTAATTCAAATGCAAGTGTGGATGAGATTTGCGAGCTAAATCAGAGAGAAGGATTTTCAGTGAACAACAATGAAAGTTGGGTCTGTTTTGTGCAAAATTTTAAAACAAATCTGTAAAATTTACAATTTATGTTGCCCTTGCCAGTTCAAGCTTAGTGTCAGTAAATTAAATACATAAATACATAAATAAATGCATTAAAAATATATAAAACGAAATGAATGAAAAATGCATAAATAAAGCACTTAGTAGATAAAAAAAATAAATGCATACATAATATGATATAAACAAATAAATTAATTAATTAAAAATACATAAATGCATAAATAAATAAATGCATGCATACATACATGAATTATATGACTTCAGAAAACTTTTAGTAAGCTACAGACTACTTTTATGATACTTTAATGGCACTTTTGGTCCTTTTTTGGCCTTAACAGTCCCAGTGACTGTCTGTTTGTCTTAATTCTGCTAAACATCACTTCACTGAAGAAAGAGGTCACAAGTCATACAGGTTTTGAACAACATGAGGGTGAGAACATGACAGAATTGTAATTTTTGTGTGAACTATCCATTTAAACATCAATAGAATCCATGCAGTTTGTCAATGTCAAATGTTTCTCTTTTAATTCATAAATATGAGTAGACAGTGTTTGTGTGTACCTGGTATGGACCATGTGCCGGCACATAGTACAGATCTCCCTCACACACACAGTACTGGTCCTGATCAATGAGCTCCCAGCTGAAGAAGATGGAGAGGAGGGACATCAGCAGTCTCCGGTCCTTATCGTCAGTCACCCTCCCACCATAATTACACTCTCCTACAGAGAACATGAGTACAGAAGGGTTGAAAAAAATATGTTTGTCCAACCAAAATGTTAAAAGAACTAGATTTTTATACTATGTGGTTATTAAGGAGAAGAGTGGCTGTTAGCACATTGCTTAGTGATTTCTAGGGCTTTCTGGGTGGTTGCTTGCTTAATCTCCTTGTGCTCACCTGTCAGGTATGTGAGAGCCTCCAGCGGAACCTCCTCATACTCGTCCAGGAACATCTGGATCTGACGAATGCTGATTCTCAGGTCAGACTCGTTAAACTCATATAGAATATTCCAACCTACAGAGAGAGAAAACTGCTGGAGAAGACAGAACTCATCTCAGACAGCAATTTCAGTTTCAATTTCTTCTATGACTTTTTTGGTTGTACATTTAACTATTGCTTTTTTTGGATGTGCATACGATTGTTGGATACTGATGATCACTCTTCCTAATAATTCCCAGATCATCAGTATATATAAATAGAAATGAGTTATATTAGACTAGATGTATGTGCATTTTCTGAAGAAAATGTGAGTGGTGCTTGCTGTGGCATAACTCTTTGCAGTTACTAGGGGCTATTTTATCATGTTTTAAAAATTATCTAGGATTTTTATTACATTTTAACACTTAGCTAATCGCTATTAGCATGTAGCTATTCACTGCTAGCATGTGTAGCATTTTGGAAGCACTATTTGCTAGCATGAGTCAAAAGAACCAAGTCCCATGTCTATACAATGTTCTGATACAGAGATATAGGTCTTGCTAAATGCCTGCTAGGGTACTCTGTTTGGTTGTTAGGGAGTGGCTTGTCAGCTGCCAATGGAGATATTCCAAAGGCTGCTTTCCTGTATGAGTTATATAAACCAACCCCCCCTAACTCTATGACATTCGGATTTGAAGATATGCATCTTTGGGTTTTAGATGCTAGGGCGTGGCTTGATATCTTCACTATGGGGCAATTTCGTCTGGGTCTTGTGCCCCAGGGGTACAGCTTATACCCCATTGCAAGGTATGTTTTCACAAAGCTTGCAAGCCTCTTCAAATGTCGTGACCTACATGTTTCTACAACATTCTCTCTCGAAGCTACAGCCCATCAAATTTGGTCACAATATTAAGTCTATGGGATTTTTCGCCTGATTTTTCACCCGCTGTGTGAACACCGTACACCTGATTGCTTAGAAAAGTAAAAGCGCACCTCTCCTCAATAAGCTGAACAATTTGACTCCTCTTTCATGGGTCTACGACAAGCACTGCGAGACGAGTTACGCACCAAAGTTTGTATGGAAGAAAAATAATAATAATCTCACTTCTCAAGCAGCAAAGTTTGCATGGAAAAATAATAACAATCCCGCTTCGCAAGCACGACTAACAGGCTTGCTTTTATTATAGTGTCTATAGCTTTCAGGAGAATCAATGTATGTACTTAGAACTGCCTCAGCCTATTAAACTGCCATTTGATTGCGGTACTATAATGTCCATTTAGAAAAGATTAGATCAGTTAGATTGATGCTAGTATGCCAGAGTTGCACAGCAGATTGTTCTCTAGAGATGGAGGCTGAATCAAATGAAGGATGACAGACAGGAAACCAAACTGCATTACAGATTCATATCTGACCGAGTGGGCCGAACGTTCTCCTCTCTTGGACCAGAGCATGGAAGAAACAAAGGCCGAACAGCAGCTTTCCTGCCAGATTTCCTGCTAAGCAGCGCTGCTGATGAAGGCAGGGTCTGAGATGGGGTCACTGAGGTAAGAACGCAGTAAATTTGCCCTCAATCCTTTGGGAGGGTCATTCGTCATCTTCACCCCATTCTGCAAAATACTCACTGGAAACTTATCAGACGGCTGACTGGTCAACCACAACCTAAAACACAAAGAGTTTGGGGTTTGGTTATTAGGACAGATTTATTTATTTATTTATTTTTCATGCCAATTATTTAATGGCATAATGTTGATTACCACAGAAAATAATTTCCTTCTCTTTTTTACTCTAATGCAGAATGAATATACTGATTAATACTGATTACTATTATTCATAGTAATGAATGAATGAATTAAAATTATTTCATTTGTGAAGTACAGTTGTAAGTGTACATTATGATGATATGTTAATTTTATTGCATTTTATTTGAATAATAATAATAATAATAATAATTTAAAAAATTGTGCCCAGGTATGATTTTTTACTTTTTTTTTTTTACACCAATGAGAATTTGAGAGAAAGTGTGCTTAATTGTCATTAAAAAAAATGTCACAATTCTAAAATTGTAATGATAAAAATATGCATTATTTTTCTTATGGAAAATATCATTTCGTTATTTACTGTCATTTATCTACTAAATCTAATTCTGTGCTGAAATTGAGTGTGATTTGCAGTCATGATGATTTATGTGAAACAGCACAGTGAGTGTGTTAGATGCAAGTGTGTTGTTATTTTTACCTGAAGCTGGTGTGTGTGTTTTCAGGTGTGATGATCTCCTCACAAATCTTCTCCAGTGTTGGCATCCAGCTGGTCACAAGATGACAGTTCTGCAGCACGACCCAGGTGCCGTCGGTCAGCGCTGCTCTGATCAGCTGCTCAGCTACTGGACCTTGACCCTGACCCAAATCAAATCAAATCTCTTTATTGTCACACATCATGTACACAAGTGTACAGATGGTGAAATTCTTAGGTACAAGACTCTGTGCCATGGCAGTACAAGCAACAAGAAATGAAAAATTTACATATACATAACCAACAATATACAACAATATACACACTTTACACAATATACAATAAACAATGGACAATTGTACACAATATACATTTTCCATAATATACACATAGTAAACTGTATTCTCAAGAGACTTAGAGACAAGAATTTTGGTGCGATCCTCCTAAGATCGGCTTTGTTGAAATCCCCGGTTATAATAAACGCAGCGTCAGGGTGCACGGTCTCCTGTCTGCATAAATGCCCATACAGTTCCTTGAGTGCTGCATCTGTGTCGGCTTGAGGGGGGATGTAAACAGCTGTAATGATGACCGCTGTGAATTCCCTCGGTAACCAAAACAGCCGGCACAGAAGCGTGAGGCATTCCAGGTCAGGAGAACAAAGAGATTGTATAGGAAGTGCATTCTTCCGATCGCACCAAGAATTGTTGATCATGAAGCATACACCTCCTCCGTTGCTTAGAAGTGTTACTAGTGTTACTTTTGCATATTTTCAACCAGCTTTGTATGGTTACAATGTCAGTATTACATGTAAACAAATAATGTGTGCTCTTCTTCAAGTTAAGCTGGTAACCAAGATCTCCCAGTTAATTGGTCAGCTACCTTTTCCCTACGTTTTTAGCAAAAGGGACAACCACAGCCTTTTTTTTCTCCATTTTATCTAGTTTTGTAAAAGATTTTATTAAAAGCCCATTTTTCTAGTGGTGAATCATCTCTTTAATAAACTGGAATCATTAAGAAGAATCAAAGTGTGTTTTAAACAAAACCTGTGAAATCATTGATATTGACCTGATGGATGGATGGATGGATGTTGCTAATACTGACCTCTAAATCTCTCTCTGTAGGCTCTGCCTGTTCCCTTTGACTTTGTGTCTCCTCACACCTCATGATTTCAAGATGCTGGTTTGGTGACAAGGGGCAGCTTTTATGAATGACAGGTGTCCTGTTTGTTAATACAAGAAAAACATGATGGGGGTCTGCTGTGAATATTGCAATATTGAATATAGTGAACTCAATATTTTATTCAAGAAACACACATGCATGCACTAAAAATCTGCTTTAAAGTGTCTGCTGTGTGTGTGACAGAGGATAACTGCTTCTGCTGTTGTCCATGGGTCATAGGTTGTCGCTTCCTCACAAATGGAGAATCACTGTGGTCTTAAACGTGAAGTTAAAGAAAGACACACTGAAAGTGTTTGTATATATGTGTGTATTTAAGCATGGCTGAGTGTGTATAAGACGTTCCTTAAGGATACGTGCAATTGAAGGGCACTGAAGTGAGTGACGACTGCGGTGCAGATGTTGGATTTTCAGGTTTTGGCCTCTCGGACTGTAGTTGTTCCCGATGGACTCGGAAGGACTTCTGTGGTGCCGCAGCTCCTTGTAGGGAACCGCAAGAGTCCGTGAGTGATTCTGCAGGAGGTGCAGGTATTGACTGTTATGGAGATAAATCTGAAACAGAGAGCAAATCGGGATGAGCAGAGAACGTCCAGAAATGATCAAAACACGTCATGTAGATCTTGAGACACTTTATATACACAGGTCAGAGGGCTTCTGGGATGCGGTTAGAGGCGGCAGTCAAGGGAGCCTCCCAGCACATCCCACATCATGACTTGAGTTAGCATTCATCTGTGAGAAACACAAGAACATTTTAAAGCACAATTTGATTAAAAACCGCGGAGAGGTCAATGATTTCAATGTATCTCTGTATACCAGACACACATTTGGTCACATTAACAAAATACAGCACACTAAGATGTCCAAAAATGTTGTCTCGGTAGGCAGCTTACTAGATTTTGAGACGGTTTGTCGACGGTTTGTCTTCACAAGTTTAAACGTCTTAACTGCCACTAGCTTACGTTATACGTTAAAACCCCAGTTTATAATTATCTGATAACTTTAAATAGTGAGGAAAATAGCACTGATACCACTGACATCACTACAACTAAAGTAATGTTCACTTTTTTTACCATAACGTATCACTTTGAGGTTCAGTTGGCGTTCGTTAATAAACAATGTTTTATATCCCCAAAAACGGTTATAATGGTCTTACCTTCAGTCATTCCTCTTATAATCCGACATTAATCGCGTCAATAAAATACAGACTGATTATTTGAGCAAATCGCCTAACAGCCGTTAAACCGTTTGCTAATGAACCTGTTTTCAAATAATAATATTATGAAATTTTTCATTGTAGTTGTAATACCATATTGTGAGCACACAGTGTCGCCGTTTCACTAATCGTTAGAGGACCTATTCACTGAGTAGTTAAAACACTGATAAAACAATGGTCATTGTTAATACAAATGTTGAAATTAATTTTTAAATATATACTGTGAATATATAACAGCTTTTGGTGATTATTTATATAGTGTTAAAGTATTCATATGTTGAATTAGTTTTTATTTTTATATTTTCAGTTATTTTACTTTTAGCTTAATTCTCAGTCATTTTATTTGATTTTGTAATTTTTATTATTATTAAAGTTTTTTATATATATTTTAATATTTATTAATATTCTTATATCTAATTACAATTTTTAGAAAGATAACTGTCTTTTTAAAAAGCTTCTGTCATTTTTATAAATGTTAAATGTTATTAAATTAATACTAAATTAGTCTATATATATATATATATATATATATATATAGTTAATGAACTTAAATGGGTCACTAAGTTTAATAGATTTTAAGTGAGTGAAGTATTTGTAAGTTGTTCAAGGTATTTATGTAGGCTACATTATTTAGCTTTTTTGTGCATTTTTAATCCCTCCTGTGTTAAAGGGATAGTTCGCCCAAAAATGAAAATTCTGTCATCAGTTACTCACCCTCAAGTAGTTCCAAACCTGTATGAATTTCTTTGTTCTGCCGAAAACCAAGGAAGATATTTTGAAGAAAGTTTGTAACCAGGCTGTTTTGGGGCATCATTGACTTCCATAGTAGTAAAAAAAAAATACTATGGAAGTCAATGGTGCCCCAGAACTGCTCTGTTTCCCACATTCTTCAGAATATCTTCCTTTGTGTTCAGCAGAACAAAGACATTCATACAGGTTTGGAACTACTTGAGGGTGAGTAAATGATGACAGAATTTTCATTTTTGGGTGAACTATCCCTTTAAATGTTAAATGGAGGAAAGATGCATGTAGAAGTTTCTGGCCCACATATGGGCACTGGACCCCTGTGGGGAGTTTGGGTCTCTCCATAATAAAAGTCTCTGTGAGTGGCCTTTCTCCTTGTCCTGATTTAGATCTAATTATAGACCCCTATAACCGGCAGAAACAATGCACTTCTATATATATATATATATATATAATGCACGCTCCCTCTCTCTGTCTCTCTCTCTCTCTCTCTATATATATACTATTACTAACACAGGTATATGTGTGTGTGTGTGTGCACAGGTGAGTGTGTGTTTTGAGGTCACGCAGTTAAACTCTCGGAATAAATAACCACAGAACTGGCAAAGGACCTGAGATGTGGACAAGGGCCATTCATCACCAGACCACTACAGGGCAATCACCTATAGTAATGTCTGCATTATTTAAGAGGGACAAAAAGAGAGGTAAATCCTACCGTCCTGTCCAATATTTCAGTTTCTGTCCTGTCAGCAGTTATTCTGTCTTCCACACCTTAACCACCTGCATTAGCTGGAAAAGACTTGTTCACAAAGACACCGCTTATTCAAGGATTTCTTTACGTACTTTCACTAACATCAGTAGAAGCGATCAGACACTAGCGAGTAATCCAGCACACGCAGATCAACTAACTCAGCGCTGTCAGCATCAAATAAACATGACTTCTGTGTTTACTGCTTTCAAATGCCTAAACAAGGAGACAGTCAAACTACACAACTAGATTGCACCACAAGACTGGACTAGATTACACCACAGATTACACTAGATCACACATGCCTATCAAGACGACAACAAATCTGACATTCAGGGACAAAAGAGTCAGTCAAAATTACAGCGCTCAAAAGTTTGGAATAATTCAGATTTTTTGGAGGAAGTCTTTTCTGCTTACCCAGGCTGCATTTATTTGAACAAAAATACAGTAAAAACAGGAATATTGTGAAATATTATTACAATTTAAAATAACTGTTTTATATGTGAATGTATTTCAAAATGTAATTTATTCCTGCGATGCTCAATTTTCAGCATCATTACTCCAGTTTTCAGTGTCACACGATTCTTCAGAAATCATTCTAAAATGCTGATTTGCTACTGGAAAAAAAAATATTGTTAAGGTTGAAAGCAGCTATGGTGCTGCTTCATATTTTTGTGGAAACTGCGATACACTTTCATTCAAAAGTTTGGAGTAAGTAAGAAAGAAAATAAGTCAGATAAGAAAAAAAGAAAGTAAAAAGACATTAATACTGTAAATTAATTCAGAAATGATACATTAAATTGATACATATTAGAATGATTTCTGAAGACACTTAAGACTGGAGTAATGATGCTGAAAACTCAGCTTTGATCACAAGAATAATTTACATTTTAAAATATATTCAGATTAAACAATTATTTTAAATTGTAATAATATTTCACTATATTATTGTTTTTACTGTAAAGACTTCTTTCAAAATATCTTACCAAACCCCAAACTTTTGAACGATAGTGTATATGCAATAAAGCCTATAATTGTTAAAATCACAGTCATCATTAAAATGCATGGTATGAAAACTCAAAATATCTGATGCATGAACTGTGGAACTTTGGACAAAAGAACATTCAGCAAATCCTTAAAGTCAACATGAAAGCATCCGCAACCCATTTGAAAGGGATTTACGAGTGATGCAAGAGAAAAAAAAGGAAGTTTAATATGTTGGCAGTTGATCATGGTACAATGTGGAGTTGAAAAATCTAATGTTAGACAAAAAGAAAAGTCAAGTACAGAGATTAACATTTTGTGTTTTAGAATAACGTGCAGCACGTAACTGCACAATAAGACCAGCAACCTGCAAGAAAGGGTTCATTTTTTGGCTGTATTGACCCATAAAACTGTAATTTCACATTCTGACATTTATAAACAGCTCACCTAGAGCTTATATCACATCGCAGACAAACCCAGATTTCTGTATATAATCTGTTAAAACTGTTATTTCCTGCATAGAACCTGATAACACATCAGTTCTGGAAATAGAAATGGTTATGAGTGGGAGAGACGGAGCAAGGGAGAGAAAGAGAGAGAGAAAGCATGTAATTAGATGACTAAAGACTTAATTGTCTTTCATCTATAAAGACATTTAGAACACTTTGCTGTTCCAGCATGCAAATACAAGAAGACACATTCCCTCGCTCGCTCTCTCATCTCTTTTCATCAAGTCAGCGAATCAGACACTCATTGTAAGCGTGATACGCTAATAGCTTTAACTGATTTCTTAACTACTCTCTCAGGACAGATCCCTCCAGGGGTATTACACCAGCTCAGGCTATACGTATGCATGTTTCTGTGCATTTGAGTGATATTCAGACTTTAATTGCTTTATTAAAGCATTACACCTTCATCCCAAACCTTTCCAGTCTCAAAACTGGAAGTTCACAACGTTGATGTTAAAGGGATAGTTTACCTTAAAATGAGATTGTCAACAATTACTTACCTTCATGTCATTCAAAACCCATTACTTTCTTGCTTTATTATGGAACATAAAACTAGATGTTTTAAAGAATGTTCAGGCTGCTCTTTAATAAGCACTAACAGTCACTGTCAAGCTTCAAAACATCAACATAAATCTTGATTCACAGAAGAGAGACAGCCATAGAGGTTAAGTTAAACTTTATTTTTTTAAATAACTTTTCCAAATGGTTGCCCATGCCTATGTAACATACAGTTTGGAAATGAAAATGTGCAAAAAGGAGTCATTTTATGTCACTTTACCATTTTAAAGTAAAAACTTATGATTCTCCACTTTTCTAGTAAAAGCATCAGCGTGTTATATTACAAACTTATGAACTACATATCCCATAAACCAAGGGTGTAGGTTTGTTTTCGGCATTGGTGGAGACATAACAGCAGACAACAGACACTTAATTGTGTGATCAAAATTATTGCTAAGGACAATTTAGTAGTCGCTGAATATTGGTAGGGGCATGTCATAGCATCTCTTCTAAATTCTACATCCTTGAAAATCAGAACAAGCAATGTCCGACTTTGAAAACTACACTTTTACAATAATAAAACCATGGTTAATTTTCTTAAGGGATTTGTATTTGTGTGTATTTTATTTTTTCTTTGTTTTGTTTTTATAATTGTACTGTCTTAATGGTTTGATTTTTTTATACTGTTTAATAAAAAAAATAAGAAATCAGAAAATTAGATTCGCGATACACACTCCAAAGTCCCATCTGCATCAAATGATTCATGCTCCGAATTTCAGATATGAATCAAAAGATTTGCGAATCTGTTTCGACGTTCCCATCTAAATCAAATGATTCACAATCCACGCTCATAAGTCCCGGTCTGAATAATGATTTGCGAACCCACTCTGAAGTCCCGATCTGAATCAAATGATTGTCGAACATGCACCGAAGTCCCGTTTTGAATCAAATGATTTGCACTCCGAAGTTCCAATCTAAATCAAATGATTCGCCATACGCAATGGTTTAAAGGTGCAGTGAGTAAATTTTAGCGGCATCTAGCAGTGAGGTTGCGAATTGCAACCAACGGCTCAGTCCCCCGCTCACCCCTCCCTTTAGAGTATGGAGCTTATAATATGACAAAACAATCTGAAACAAAACTGAATATTATGTGGCATTTAACATTTAACGATTTTTTTTAACTTGAATATTGAACATTTGAAATTTAACACAACTGAATTTTCATATAATCATGCTCGCATGAGTTAATATGTGGTGGCCACGACAAAACTAGCCTAAGTGAACTGAACAAGTCCCCTCCCGGTCACAGTAAATGCTTCGTTCGACTTTTCGGAGATCATCTACTCTTCCCTGTGGATGACCTCTGACCTACTTTCTGTACGATCTGAATTTCTGCGCTTTGAATTTTAAATATTGAATTTGATGTTCTGAATTTCTTCTTCATCTTGAAAACCTGGAGCTGTATTTTTAAAAACTGGATATTTGCAGTCTAAGAATTCAGAACAAAAAATCCGCTGTTTGAAAATACATGTCTACTAAAAAAACTGCCGTAAAAAAAATTCAGTTGTGTTAAATTTCAAATGTTCAATATTCAAGTTAAAAAAAAATCTAATTCAGAACTATGTTAAATGCCACATAATATTCAGTTTTGTTAAATGACACTTGTCAATAATTAAAATTTACACAATTCAAATTCAAATAGTTTTGTCATATTATAAGCTCCATATTAGAGAAGCTACGGTGGCCGACACAGTTAAAGATGTCATCGTCTGAGACAGCAGAGAGCAATGAGATTTCTTTACAAAGGTAAATTAAGTTATTATATTTACTTAATTATTCAATAAACCGATGTTATTGTGAATATTAATGTACTTGTTCATCATTGTGTCAGTGTTTTATTCGCAAGAACATAATAACGAAACGCGCTCTGTAGAGCAGTTTGTCCGTTTAGAGTTACTGTAGAAACATGGTGGCGACTTTCATAAGGGGACCCAGCGGTGTATGTAGATACAAATTGCTCATTCTAAGTAAATAAAAACATAACGGTTCATTAAATAATGTCTTTATACACCTCTGAAAACATAGTTATGTTTATTATATTGCATTTCTGTAAATAGATCGTTCTAAATATTACACATTGCACCTTTAACTGACTTAGAGTTTTGAAAAACTCAAAAATTAATGGCTCTTTTTTATCTGCGTTTTGCTATAGTGAATCACTTGAACTGAATGATCGAAGTCATGAGTATGAATCAATTGGAGCTGTTCCAGCGTAAATGACTCACTCAACTGATTCGGTTTGTCTGTTCCTCCACTCTTTGCGTCTTCAGCCATGTTTACACGACACTGTCAGCACTACTACTGGCTTAGCTGGCTAGTTTTATGACATTAACTTACAAGGAAACTATAAATATGTCCATTCCAAAAATACCATCCAACACAAACCACTGAGAACATATTCAGGTGAGGTAAGCAGTTTACTGCTAACTAGTGAAACTAGGGTTGCCACCCGTCCCTTAAAATACGGAATCGTCCCGTATTTAAAGGTAAAATGATGCGTCCCGTATCAAATCAATACGGGACGCGATTTGTCCCGTATTTTAGAAAGGGCAACAAGCTGAATCAACAAATAAGTATTTTGCACCCGTTTATAATGCTAATAGCATTTATAATGAAGTCAAATTCATAAAAAGTTAGAGAAGCTCATCTGGCTGCCTTTGTTTCCATGATGGCGATGGAGTCAGCTCGATCGCGCGCCGTTAAAGCACTTTCACGCGAGCGTTGCACAGCGTGCTAAACCTGCACTGTTTAAAACATCTGGAGCTCACATCTGCCCTTTAAACACAAGACTCTCCAGATGTAGGGCTGAATGGGAAAGTTATCAGGGGCTCTGTCCAGTAACTGATGAACGCACAGTTTGCAGAGAAGCAATTGCTCACGGTGGACTGTCTGACTTAAAGGGATAGTTCACCCAAAAATGAAAATTTTGTCATCGTTTGCACACCCACAAGTTGTTCCAAACCTATAATAATTTTTTTTCTTCTGTTGAATATAAAAGAAAATACTTTGAAGAACGTGGGTAACCAGTCAGTTTCTGGTCCCCAATGACTCTGATAGTATTTTTTCTCTACTATGAAAGTTACTGAGGACCAGCAGCTCAGTTTAGTTTCCCACATTCTTCAAAGGATCTTCTTTTGTGTTAAGCAGAAGAAAGAACTTGCAGGTTTAGAACAACCTGGGTAAATTTTGACAGAATTTTCATTTTTGGGTGAATCATACTTTTAAAGTGACAGACACATCTTCTAAAGGCATAACTCTATTGTTTTATTAAAATTTGGAGAGTCTGTTAGAGCTTGATAGACATAATTATTATATTTTTAGACATTATTAGACAGATGAATTAATAGATTATAATTAATTTTCGTCCCTATTTAGTAATTTATCATTTATATTCATAAATATATACATAATAAATAAGCATGTAAGTCATATACAATTTGACATTTTAAAAAGTTTAAAAAATGCTAAGTCATTTAGATTAAATGTAGTCCTAATTTAAGCAAATGAAAGAAAAAAAAAAGAAAGAAAAAAAAAAAAATTCCGGTTGGGGCGGGGATGGGGTGTCCCTTATTTTTGCTGGCTGAAGGTGGCAACCCTAAGTGAAACACTCCATTAATGTGACAAGCTGCACCCCAAAATACATGTTAGATGAAAACATTGTGCATTATGATTGCGTTTTTAGCTTAATTCACTATATTTGGAATAGTCTGAGCACTGCAGTTCAGTTGGTGACAGTTCAATAGGAAATCATTTGAAAGCATCCAGTCATATCAATACCATTGAAGTGAATGTTCAGTTTATCAGTATATATTGTAAAAAATATTTGAGAAATTATTGTTGTAGCTGATTGTATTCGTATATATAGAGTGATAGTCAATGTAAAAAGAGCAAAAAGGAGAAGCAGATGAACACAAAACAGCATAACAATAAGTTACAGTGGGTAAACCTTATCAAGCACACAATTGAAAGCGCAGTTTTTTAGCGTATTTCTTTAACTTCTCAGGTAATATCAGTGGTATGACATATTTCAGATGCAGCCGAAAGTGGTTACATACACATATATTTAATTGTTCTATTAAAATTTTTTGCTAGGGACAATTGTAGTCAGATCATGTGACGGTGAAGACTGGCGTAATGATGCTGAAAACTCATCTTTGATCACAGGAATAAATTACATTTTAAAATATATTCACATAGAAAACAGCTATTTGAAACTTTAATAATATTTCACACTTTTACTGTATTTTTTGGTGTAAAAATGCAGTCTTGATGTGTGTAAGATACAGGTGCATCTCAATAAATTAGAATGTCGTGGAAAAGTTCACTTATTTCAGTAATTCAACTCAAATTGTGAAACTCGTGTGTTAAATAAATTCAATGCACACAGACTGAAGTAGTTTAAGTCTTTGGTTCTTTTAATTGTGATGATGTAGGCTCATATTTAACAAAAACCCACCAATTCACTATCTCAACAAATTAGAATATGGTGACATGCCAATCAGCTAATCAACTCAAAACACCTGCAAAGGTTTCCTGAGCCTTCAAAATGGTCTCTCAGTTTGGTTCACTAGGCTACACAATCATGGGCAAGACTGCTGAGCTCACAGTTGTCCAGAAGACAATCATTGACACCCTTCACAAGGAGGGTAAGCCACAAACATTCATTGTCAAAGAAGCTGGCTGTTCACAGAGTGCTGTATCCAAGCATGTCAACAGAAAGTTGAGTGGAAGGAAAAAGTGTGGAAGAAAAAGATGCACAACCAACCGAGAGAGCCGCAGCCTTATGAGGATTGTCAAGCAACATTCAAGAATTTGGGTGAACTTCACAAGGAATGGACTGAGGCTGGGGTCGTGGAGGCATCAAGAGCCACCACACAGATGTGTCAAGGAATTTGGCTACAGTTGTCGTATTCCCAGTTAAGCCACTCCCGAACCACAGACAACGTCAGAGGCGTCTTACCTGGGCTAAGGAGAAGAACTGGACTGTTGCCCAGTGGTCCAAACCAGATGAGAGCAAGTTTTGTATTTCATTTGAAACCAAGGTCCAGAGTCTGGAGGAAAGGGTGGAGAAGCTCACAGCCCAAGGCGCTATGAAGTCCAGTGTTAAGTTTCCACAGTCTGTGATGATTTGGGCTGCAATGTCATCTGCTGGTGTTGGTCCATTGTGTTTTTTGAAAACCTATGTCACTGCACCCGTTTACCAAGAAATTTTGGAGCACTTCATTCTTCCTTCTGCTGACCAGCTTTTTAAAGATGCTGATTTCATTTTCCAGCAGGATTTGGCACCTGCCCACACTGCCAAAAGCACCAAAAGTTCGTTAAATGACCATGTGTTGGTGTGCTTGACTGGCCAGCAAACTCACCAGACCTGAAGCCCATACAGAATCTATGGGGTATTGTCAAGAGGAAAATGAGAAACAGGAGACCAAAAAAATGCAGATGAGCTGAAGGCCACTGTCAAAGAAACATGGGCTTCTATACCACCTCAGCAGTGCCACAAACTGATCACCTCCACGCCACGCCGAACTGAGGCAGTAATTAAAGCAAAAGGAGCCCCTACCAAGTACTGAGTACATATACAGTAAATAAACATACTTTCCAGAAGGCCAATAATTCACTAAAAATGTGTTTTTTTATTATTATTATTATTATTGGTCTTATGAAGTATTCTAATTTGTTGAGATAGTGAATTGGTGGGTTTTTGTTAAATGTGAGCCTAAATCATCACAATTAAAAGAACCAAAGACTTAAACTACTTCAGTCTGTGTGCATTGAATTTAATACATGAATTTCACAATTTGAGTTGAATTACTGAAATAAATTAACTTTTCCACGACATTCTAATTTATTGAGATGCACCTGTACTTCTTTCAAAAACATTTAAAAGTAATACAACGTAAAAATGTTGAACGGTAGCATATTGCTAAGTAGTTTGAGAATGCATCTCAGTGGAGAAACTGAATGTGATTTTTACTTCCATTACCATATGAGTCTTGCTTCAGATGTAGAGGTCCAGAGTTCAAATCCCAGACAAGCCCCCACTTACGGTCCACTTGAGCTCAGTGGTGCAGGGGGTGCAGAGAGTGAAACAAGCACTAGTTTCACACAGACTTTAGGTCAGAACAGCCACATTCACGAGTAACTTGATAATGACTTGAAATATTAACACACCCACATCCCCCGTCCCCCCCAAAACACAAACACACACACACACATTGAATATTAATGCAGCATCCTTTTCTTGCAGATTGGATGTAAACATGCATGTCGTGTATGACACATGATCGTCACTGCCGAGACGTGCAGCTTTTCTTCAAGGAGTTGAAACTGTCATCTCTATCTGTCTGTGTCTCTCTCTCTCGGAGATCACTTGTGGTAGCTGTGTGAATTTAAGTAGTTATACATGGTAAGTGCTTTCCGTTAATTACGGCAGTGTGTGTGTGTGTGTGTGTGTGTGTAGGAGCGGTGGAAAACTCATTAATGGGGCGGTTAATATTTGATGTGGGTTCTGGCGGTTTGGTTTACGGGCTGAGTGGGTCGTAGCGGTGATGAGGAGGGTGAGAAAGGGATGCCGTCGCCGTGGTCGCCCAGTGAAAGTGAGAGAGGGGTGAAACAGAGGAGCTGATCAGAGGAGCAGCAGTTTCATTAAGAGAGAAATGGAAAAACGCCTCTGAGGCCAGATACCTCCACGCGTGCGTGCGTGCGTGTGTGTGTGTGTGTGAGGGAGAGGACAAGTGTGTGTGTTTGTTCGATACAAAATCATTTTATCTTTACAAAATGATTAATTTATGTCTGTTTTATGTTTCTAATATCACTCCACAATCTGTAATCAAATTATTTCAGGTTGATATTTAATGTAAAGTACTTTTGTTTTGTATGCTGTGAAATAATTTGCAGTCATCGAGTCATAATTGCAAAGCATAAATTCACTAGAGCAGACTGTTCTGATATATAAAAATCTTTGATAATCAATACACCCTGCAGTTGAAATGTTTAGGGTCGGAAAGATGTTTTTGAGAGAAGACTCTTTGCTCACCATGGTGCATTTTTGGTTCAAAAATACAGTAAAAACAGTAAAACTGTGAAATATTTTTACCATTTAAAAGAACTGTTTTCTATTTAAATATATTGCAAAATGGAATTTATTCCTGTGATGCAAAGCTGAATTTTCAGCATCATTACTCCAGTCTTCAGTGTCACATGATCCTTCAGAAATCATTCTAATATGCTGATTTGCTGCTCAAGAAACATTTTTATTCTTATGAGTTGAAAACAGTTGTGCTGTGTAATATTTTCCATTTTTTCCCACATTTTAAGGAAACTATATTTTAGGATTCTATGATGAAATCTGTTGTAACATTATAAATGTCCTAACTGTTACTTTTGATCAGTTTCATGCATCCTTGCTGAATAAACGTATTAATTTCTTATGATTTCTCATTAGTAATCGGTAGTATATCATAAGCACCATGGTATTACAATCTGATACAGTACACTTCTGTCTCCTGTTCTTTTTCCAAATATCATTAATTACGTCCAAATTAGATTTGTTAATTAAAGTTTCTCTCTCCCAGAAGAAATCCCACAAGCCCTGACATTTCTGCTCATTAGTTTCGCTCCTGAAACAGACACTCGTTCCATTCAGGCAAAGGTCAGGAGGTCATTCCAGTCATTAATGCTAAAAGAAAAAGGAAAGGTCTTCTTACGCAGAGCATGACCTCTGACGGCGGGCCGTCCCGTCCTCGTGCAGCCTGAAATCCAAGAATGGCTCAGCCCTTGACCTTGTACAACACCCTCACCGTCACACACACACTTTAAGAGCTGTCAACCCTGCAAAACTCTACATTGATAATAAAAGAGTACGAGAGGGAAATAGAGAGAGAGAGATAAAGGTCTTTAAAAGCTCGCAGCGCTCCTGCTTTCCTCTCGGGAACGACAGGCCTAATGCAGGATGACTGCACTCTTTCTGTAAAGGAACGACAGACGCACAGAATGAAAAGAAGAACCGTCTGATGCTGAGCTATAGTGACTTGTGTAAAAGACGGACTGAAAAAGCAATGAAAAGAAGAAATGACGTAATGAGAAATTGTATGAACTGAAAAGCGTAATACAGCTCAACAGAAACGCGGGCCTAGAAAAGCTAATGAAGCTTAAAGGTTAACTTTGAGATCATAATGTACTACTAAAAAAATAAATAAATAAATATTTTGTCAAAATATACAGTGAAAATGAACACGTTTATTGGCGTTACTAACACTTGATTAGCGTCATAGAGTCATCTGAGTGGTCCATAGTTTTCAGAACTATTTTTAATTTGACACGGCATCTTAAAAACAGTACTCATCAGTCTTTGTAGTATTGTATAGCTTTTATTTCATTTTTTATATGTGACCCTGGACCACAAAATCAGTCTTAAGTGTCAGTTTTTCAAAATGAGATTTATACATCATCTGAAAGCTGAATAAATAAGCTTTTCATTGATGTATGGTTTGTTAGGATCTGACAATATTTGGCTGAGATACAACTATTTGAAAATCTGGAATCTGAGGGTGCAAAAAAATCAAAATATTGAGAAAATCGCCTTTAAAGTTGTCCAAATGAAGTTCTTAGCAATGCATATTTCTAATCAAAAATTAAGTTTTGATACATTTATGGTAAGAAATTTACAAAATATCTTCATGGAACATGATCTTTACTTAATATCCTAATGATTTTTGGCATAAAAGAAAAATCAATAATTTTGACCCATACAATGTATTTTTGGCTATTGCTACAAATATACCCCAGCGACTTAAGACTGCTTTTGTGGTCCAGGGTCACATATACTTCATTTACTTTTTTTTAATTTTAAGGGTTTTTTTATACTGTTTCGTAATTTTGTTAGTTTTTCATTATTTATATACTGTATGTTTTTGCATATCTTTCATTTATTTTTATTTCAGTTTTAGTCATTATTTTTGTACCTCAACTTATATTTATGCAGGCAACATTTATCATTTTCGTTCAAGCTTTCCAACTAATATTTATATTTATATTCATTACAGCTATATTTCAACTGACAAAACCAATTTTTAACCGTTTTAATTGTAGTCTTAACAATAACAACACTTGTACTTTTACTACAAGATGTTGAAATGCCAGTGAGATGCACTGTAATGGCTAAAGAATAACAATTTAAAGATATATAATAAATCAAAAAATATTAGTAAAAAAAAAAAAAAAGACAAATCTTTGGAAATCTCACACCCGACTGTACTGTGTCAATAGAAAAACAAGTCAGAAAATTTAAAATTCTTTGTTAATATTAGTGGAAAACACACAAAAACCCCACTTGCCTGTGCAATGCTATTTGCATATTTTCAACTTCGATGCACCATTTGTGTGGGAATTCCAGGAAGTGATGTGGATGTGATGTAACTCTCCAAAGCAGTGTTTATATTCACAGGAATAACATCAGTAATGCATGACCAGAAGTTCCTCCACCTAGAAAATTAGGACAGTTTAGAAACTTCACAGCTCAATCAACATAAATTTATACAGAAAAACTGTCAAGTTTCATATTTCTGCTTTTAAACCAATTGTAATTTGCATTCAAAATTCCTTTTAATATTATACTGTATATATAGCGTGTTCAGAACTATGCATGTATGTATTGTGTGTGTTTGTGTTGAGCATCAGCTGTGTGTCTGTGGGTGGAGCAGCTGTCATTCATTCCCCTGGTGAAGGTGGTTCAGACGTGTAACCATGGTGACTGTCATCCAGTCTGCAGCGATTCTGGGGCGTTTAGATCCGACGCTCATTAAGTAATAACTTCATACAAGCTGATGGGTTACAGCAGGTCACGTTACGCAGCCAGACACAAACATGCCCATTCAAATATTATATACAGATCACTAAATCACATGTGTCAGATCTAGACACAATCACTTTTTCTAGTGATTTTCACGTACATGTGCAACAAATATAACAAATACAACAATACTTACTAACATATCTTTTGTTGCTGTCATGCATGTTCAATAAAACATTAGTGAAAATATTTTATGTAGTAGAAAGAATAGAAATAAGCTCTGTATCATATTTTAAGGAATTAATCAATTTAATCAGAACATTTATCTATTTGTTAACATTAGTTAACTACTTTAGTTAACAGCAACTAATGAAAAAAAATACTAAAGTATTCCTTACTTGTAATGTTAATTTCAATTCTTACTATCTAACTTGCAATTGCAATTTTATATCATACAATACTGACTTTACAAAAAGTCAGTATTTACTTTTTTAAATTTTTTTATTGAGTGGATGGGCGGACAGTGCTGGGTAGTAACTTATTACAATTAATCGAGATTATGTAATCAGATTCCAAAAAATTTAGCACTGGTAACTGGATTATGTTACATTTTAAAATGCTCATAATCAGATTACAGTTAATTCTTTATAGATTACAACTCCCCCTGAGAATTAAAGTTAATATTTCAATAATTTAACACACATTTGCATGTTTTCTGATGTCGGTTAATGGTTATTTTGACATGCAGGTAAACAAATAAAGACTTTCAAATTGAGGTGTTCAAGTATTTCAGAATAATTTATCATTTTAATTGGACATTTTTATGATTTAATTCATTATTAGCTTTTCATCAACTTTTCATACGCCCCCTGCAGTTCTTTAATTTACCCCAGCTGTTTAATGCTTTTGCTGATGTTGACAAAAAATTGTATTTTACTTCTCTTATTTATTTGTTTGTTTGTTTGCTTATTTAATGAACAATAATCCCATTTAAGGTTAAGTAATCCAAAAGTAGTCAGAATACATTACCTGAAATAAGTCATCTAGATTACATTACTGACTGTAATTTTCATCATGTAATTTATAATCAGTAACAGACTACACTGGGGGCAGAAACAGGCTTCCATATTTTAATGAAATAACGTTAACAAAGATGAATGAGTACTGTCTGTAACAAATGTATTGCTCACTGTCTAACGTTAGCTAATAGGACTTTTTTTGTAAAGTGTTACCGCCTGATCTTATAATGCTCTTCTCCACAGTTGCCATTTTTTCAGTTGAACCACATAAAGAGTCATCATTATTTTTTAATATCGAGCCATATGCTGTGAAAAACTGAAACATGCAAACACAGACGAGCAGACACGAACCAAATGTGTTAAGAAACAAGAAAGAAAATCTGAACAAGGCTGTGTATTTCAATTGAAGCATTCTGAGGAAAAACATGCAATATGTTCATTTTCCAGTCAGTGGCTTCAAAGGAGTTTCAGTTCTTGGAAATGAAGTTGTCTTCCTGTGTTTCCATGATATGACACATGAACTATCCAGAGATGACTTCAGGGCCTTGTTGATTTATTGATGAACTCCTATAAGAGGTGTATCTCTGTCTGTCTGGAGAGATTGAGAACGTCTGACAGTAAAGGTGCTCTATCTGAAGTCTTCTCATCTCTCCAAACTTTCAGATTTATGCTTTATGACAAGGTAAAGGACGAAGCCACGGGTCAGTGTGTGTGTGTGTGTGTGTGTGTGTGTGTGTGTGTTAGTCCTGTCAGGGCCGGTTTTTGTTTATTTGTGTGGCTTTGTGAGATGACAGTGTCCTGTGAGATGTCAGACAGTTATCCGGAGGTATAAGTGTGTGTGAGGGTGTTATAGTGTTGTCTCAAAGATACGTACAGTAGCATAAAGAACAAATGTGGGTCTAACACACACACACACACACACACACACAAATAAATGCTAACAAAAAAATGTCTGGGTCATATTTCAGTCCTTTCTGTACATTATTTAATTCCAATTTTGTACTATAACGAGAAAAATGATTATTAATGCAATGTAAAAAAAAAATAATTAAATAATACATTGCAAAGCGTCCTTTTTCTAATTCAAGATATTTGATGTACTCAATTTAATTGATGCTGATTTTAATAATAATAATACATAAATATTACTACATTATTAATTATGTGCATTAATTATTCTAATTTATAATAAAGACATTTTCCTTCCAACTGTGCACTATAATGTGAAAAATGATTATAAATCTAATGCAAAAATGTGTTTTGTGCTTTCTTTTTTACAATTGCGGTTGATTTGAATAATAATAAATAAATGTCTGAACAGAATGATTTTCATAACAATTTAACTGTAATGAATGTATATGTATACATAAGTAATGTCAAATGTGAAAAGTAATGAAAAGTAAACCACAAGTAGTATCCAAAAAACATTTTAAATGTTACTTTTTTGGGATGAAGGTGGAGATTTATCAAGGTCAGGAGATTTAGATGAAGGAAAAATAATTGAAGAGTTCCTTTCTCACATTTTTACTCCAAAAGGTGATTCACTTCACAAAACCTGCACCTGCTGTTTTTTTCAGCTTCTTCTGTCATCTGAACAGACCCTACTCCTGTAATGACTTACACACTCCTCACACTCGCCCAAAATATCAGCAGCTGCGCACCTGGAAACCTCTGGAACCTCCACCTGTCCTCGTCCTGTAACCGCAGACATGTCATGTGATTGAATGCGTCCTCCACCACAGCACTGCACACACACACACACACACACACGGTTACTTATCAAAATGAGGACATACCACAGGCTTCTACTGTTTTATATAAAGATAATTAGAATGACTAACCCAAACCCTAAAAGAGTGCTTTTCACATATTTTAAAAGTTTATTTTAAAGGTTTATTTTATTATGAATAATAGATATCCAAAAGCATATCCAAAAAGATTTGACAGATTTAGCTTGTTTCTGGATATAATTAAGTGCTCACACCAGAGATAAGTAAATCTATACTCACAAACAAATATTAGGCAAATTAATATTAATAATATTAATACTGTCATCCACTTAAATATACTACTTGTGAACATTTTATTAAAGATTATCAAAAACATCAAAATTTGTATTAGTAGTAATACTGTATTTGATTGGGTTTTATGGTTTTAGCCACTTCAATATACTACCAGTAAAAGTTTGATTAAAGATGATAAAGAACATTAAATATTAATATATGACAAATATTATTATTATGTTTTTATCCACTAATATGTACTGCCTGTAAAGGTTTTATTAGAGATTATCAAATTAATTTTTTTGACAAATATTAATATTATTATGGTTTTATTAAATATTCAACATGTACAAGTTTTAATAAAGATGGTAAAGAACATCAAATAATAATAATATATGAATATTTGACACATATTAATATTGTTTTATCCACAAAATATCAAATATGATATTAATAATTGACAAATATTACTATTTTATGTTTTTAAAACGATGATTAAGTATTTCTTAGGTAATTCGGTATATATTTTTGTAAAGAAAAATAAAAGAAACTGTATTTGATTATTTTCTGTGGTGTTTGCCTGTGTAAAACTTGCCGCCACAATACTAGGGTGTTAATGATTGTTTCTTTGTTGCTGTGTATTTTTAACAGGTTTTTATGCGGTTGCTAAGGTGGTTTCTTTCTGTGTGGAGTGAAAAGAGTCCTGTACCCTCCAGTCTTTGTGATCTTCGGGTAAAGCATCATTCATAGTCATGTGAAAACTCTGCAGGATGAATTAAATGCCAAAGTTAAAACTTACTGTTAGAGATCTGATCATGAGAGAGAGAGAGAGAGCGAGAGAAAGGCACCATGGGAAAGGCCTACTTTTCTGCCCATAGACACAGATTAAAATAACTCAAAACCAGCAGGGGGCAAAACACAAGAATGAGCAAACAGAACCGTGTGTGTGTGTGTGCGTGTGTGTGTGCGTGTGCGTGTGCGTGTGCGTGTGCGTGTGTGACACCTGGGCATCAACCAGGGACATGTAGAGAGCAAGGCAGGTGTGTGTGTGTGTGTGTATGTGTGTGTGTATGTGTGTGTGTGTGTGTGTGTGCGTGTGTGCGTGATGTGTCCAGGTTGTATTTTGGGGTTTTCTAAAAACGGGCAGCATCATAACGGGCCCTACAGTCATGTGAAACAGCAGAATCGTGTTTAACCCTGCAGTGAATGTGCTGAGCAGCTAAAGCAAACTTTTCCTGTTTATTTCTGCAGAGCTGTCAGACTCAAGTTTGTCCTGTTTTCTGATCAGTCCTTTTCAAATCACAAGAAAATCACAAGAGAATTTTTTTTTAAATTATTATTATTATTATTATTATTATTTATTGTTATTATTAACATTATTTTCACTTTTGGCATATAATATTATTTCCATTATGTTTAGCAAAAAAAAGCAAAACCTTTTTTTCATACAAAATATGAAGCCTATTTTTGGACCATTAAATGTTTTTTATTATTATTATTATTATTATTATTATTATTATTATTATTATTATTATTTTTGTTATTTTCATGACAATTAAGTAAATTGTTTGTGCACAATTAAAATAATTACTTAAAATCATGCATCCCCAATTACTTTATTATCATGGATTTTCTCTATGCAAAATATTGTTTCTGTTGATTTTGGGGTGGAATAAGGAAATACACAATAAATTAAACCTATCTGACAAGTACATTTTTTAAAATATTATATTCATGGCAATTAAGTACATTTTTTTTGCACAGTTAAAATAATTACTTAAATGTCATGAAAATAATGTCACAATGAAAGAAGTCAGAGTCCTAAACGTATAATTATTTTTATGCATTTTTTTAAATAAGACATTATTTGTTTCAAGAAAATGAAGCCTTCTATTTGTCATGAAAACATTCACACAATGCAGTGATTCAAAAAGATGTTAAAAAAAAACTTTTCTTATGCAAAATTTGATTTATTGCTTTTATCTTTTGTTGCAAATTTGATCTTTCTTGACTATTTTCGTGAAATTCACACAGTAAGAAGTGATTTAAGAGAGATCAACTCTATTCTGGTGTACTAATCATATACAAAAGATGATCTTACAAAATCATTCACACTCACACACACACACACACACACAAGTGTCCTTGTAACCTTATCCAAACTCTTCTAATTACATTACCCTACACTAATTGATATTCCCTCTGTTAGAGGTGTGTGTGTGTGTGTGTGTGTGTGTGTGTGTGTGTGTGTGTTAATTCACTAATTCTTTTCAGATATCTGTTACTCATTTGTAATCTTGATGCCATTGTACGTTAATGGATGCAGTCTGACATGATGGCTGACACACACACACACACACACACACACACACACAGGACCTCCGCAGGGCCACTGATGGGAGCGTCACCCCCGCAAGGGATCATCCGATCACTGACACCCGCGATCAAACCCCACACAGCCCACCTTCTGAGGTATTCATCACACATGTCTGACGTGACCTCTGAGGTGACCTTACAGAACCAGAACCATAACAGGGTAATCAAATAAATGCAGCCTTGGTGAACACGAGATTTCTTTTAATAAAATCTTTCTGAAATCAGTAGTGCACTACAGCTACAGAGGATAAGTGAGTGTGATGTACGGTCGGACAGATCCTTCTCATAATGAAGCTTTTAAATTAAAAAATTAAGATTTTATTTCTGGCCGTGTATGAAGCAGTATCCATGACAACGGGACTGAGGATCAGTAAAGAGAGCAGCAGTGTGTTGGTGTGATGCGTTTAAGTGTGTCCATGAGAGAAAGGCTGCTGGTCATCACACGTTAACCACTTCTGTCACTAGTCAGTGCTCTTAAACTCACACATTTACAAGAACCTTGCATTGTTGCTCTTTTAATTTGACAAGAAATTCTTCAAAACAATAGTCCTTCTCAGCCAGCGAATTCCAACTACAACTTCTCTGTTTTGGGTGAATTCAGCGAGCTGAACGAGAGACCTCAGAAGCCCATCTCGCCCGACAGTGACCCGTGCAGAGCTTCAGTGCCTGTCGAAAAGTGCAAGCCGTGCTGTGCTGTGATGGATAAGCACTGAATTAGTCCGGCTAAATCCATGTGCACTGATGGGAACAAAGAGGGAATGAGGGGTCCGGACACAGTGCGGAAACGCTGCATTACAGCAAAGCCTGGGAGAATGAAGCTGATGCAACAGCCCAGATATGACCTGCACACACACACCTCACAGGCCAACACATCAATTTATCAACAGATATTTGCAGGAACTGGAACACTCTGTCGTATACGCCGATCCAGAGCATCCCAAACATGCTCAATGGGTGACATGTCCGGTGAGTATGCTGGCCATGCAAGAACTGGGATGTTTTCAG
>JAFVLL020018636.1:0-29839 GCA_021397915.2 Tor tambroides | reverse complement strand
GAAGAGGATGCCAGCAGCAACCTGTGCAGCTCTGGTGAACTCCATGCCCAGGAGGATTAAGGCAGTGCTAGATAACAATGGTGCCCCTACAAAATGTTGGACACTTTGGACACAGTTTTGACATGCTCACTTAGGGTGTACTCATTTTTGTTGCCAGTTATTTGGACAATAATGGCTATATGTTGAGTTATATTTAGAGGACAATAAATTTGTACTTCTATACAAGCTGCACATTGACTACTCTAAAATATATCCAATTTTCATTTGTGCAATATTGTCCCTTTAAAAGATATACTAAAATTGTTGCTGAAATGTGAGGGGTGTACTCACTTTTGTGAGATACTGTATGACTGCAGACTTACAGACTCAAATGTTTTTTTTCCACAGTAAGAAGCAGCTCTGTTATTAGTTTCTATAACCTGATGTTAATGTAAAGAAAAAGTAGATTCGCTATAATGAATCTTTTAGTTCTTTACACTTCACTAAAATCTATTGTCCAGTGTTGTATCTTTGAGCACATTTTAATTTAAGATCTAATCTATTGTATTTTGCAGACTCATGTGGGGTTTTGTATTACAGACGAGAAAAAAAAATTAATTTCTCTAAGAATATGTGATTGACTTTGATATGCTTAATGTGTCTGGTTGTTTATCATACTGAGTCTGAGTGTGTTACACACAGAGCAGGATAGTGGCAAAAATACCCGTGACCAGCTGCTTTCACAGAGAGGTCAAGACCTTGGAACACACACACACACACACACACACACACACACCGTTGTGCCATATAGCACTATGCACCATAGTATCTCAGCCATATGGCTCTTGTTGTCAAGTCTTAGTGTTGCCTATTTAAATGTGCTGTCATATGTGTGTCTTTGCACATTTAGCTGTTACCATTGTATGTTGTGAAAAGTTAAATATAATTTCCCACAGATCTAATTATTTTGTGTGTATGTGAGAATCTGATGGAGTATATGAGTCACACTCTCTCTGTCTGCCTGTGAAGTGAATCCCATAGTCCTGCCCCCTCAAATCTACCAAACACAACTTCACTCCATATCCTCCATATATATGTCTGCTATTTCTGTCTGTCCTCTGTGGAGGCTTGTTTCTGCTACAGGATTAAAAAATAAAAAGTTAATTGAAACTTTTCATATACAATTCTGACTTTTTTTCTCTCACAAATCTGAGATTATATTTCACAATTAGGACTTTTTGTGAGATATAAATGCAGAATTGTAAGATATAAAAATAGTTCTGAGAGAAAATTGTGAGAAAGTCTAAATTGCAAGTTTGTATCTTGCAATCCTGAGTTTATATCTTGGAATCTTGGAATTGCAAGATATAAACTCAGGATTGCAAGATACAAACTTGCAATTTAGACTTTCTCACAATTTTCTCTCAGAACTGTTTTTATATCTTGCAGTAAACTCAGAATTGTGAGATTTTTTAATTCTGTGGTAGAAACGGTCTTCCATAGTCCTCAGTGCATGTCTGTTATCTGTTAATTTTTGAGTGCCCATAGTATCACACTTTTTATAAAATTTTTATCAATAGCATTGATCATAACAGCATCATTTATCATCAGAGCTAGATTAAATTAGGGTAGATCACTTACAAATTGTAATCTGTTACCGATGCCAAATTACATGACAAAAATTGAAGTTAGTAACATAATCCATTACATTATTTTTAATATATATAATCTGACTACTTTGATTACTTTTAGATTACTTTTGACCTAACTTGTTTATCACATTGATTTAAATAATATAATCTTGTACCATATTGATATAATAATACAAAAAGAAAGAAAATATATTCTATTTGTTGTTATTAACAGCATGAAGTGCATTAAACATTACCGTACATCAAGATTTTCCAAACTGGGGTTTGTGATTTTAAATGAATTAATAATAATAATAATTTATTGCTATTGTGTGAATAATATGTAATCATGTAATCAATAAAAAAGTGACTGTAGTCTTATTACAAGTATATTAAAATGCAATATAATCTAATTGCAAGTACTTAATATTTGGAATCTGATTACATAATCCAGATTACATGTAATCAGTTACTACCCAGCACTGTTCATCATTTTATTATTGTGTGTGTATATACATAGAGAGAGAGAGAGAGAGCTCTTTTTTCCTTTGTCTGTCTCTGCTTCTCTTGGTTTGAATTCAGTGCTCGCTTCCTCCGGATTTGTAAAACTCAGCTCAGATTGAGTATGACTGAAGAGGGAGGCTTTTGGGTTTGGTTGTATAATCTCTTGTCTTGATCAGTTGTTGGGTTGTGGTAAATAGGGCCGCTTGTCACAGATCCACTGCTTCTCTCTCTTCTCTCTACAGCAGACCCATTTATATATAGCTACAATGCACAGAGCTGACAGGGAATATGACATGGGTAATTCAGTCAATGGAAAAGAAGGACAAGATTCTTTCTCGCTGACTTTCTCTCCCTTGAGGGAGTTTTCCTGTTACAGCGGTGCTTAGTTCATAGTGAACGTTTTGAGATCTGTCTTTTCTGCTCTGGTCAAATCTAATATTAAATGAAGTATGTGCAAGAGTAGGCATTTTCAAAATCGTTTAGTCGATGGGTTGCCTGAACGACTAATCGACTACTCTATCTTAAGGAAACCTTGTATAATTAGGCTGTTTTCAATCAGATCTGAATTCTTAGGGGGAGCTTTATGTAAGGCACGTTCTTGCATTCAAAAACAGCTAGACTGACTGCAACGGAATGGAATAAAATTGGGATAATGAATGGAATAGGAGTGGAATCATTTTGGTACTTTGAAACAGCATCTTAAAAAATGCAACTCTGATGGCACAAGATGGTCACAAACATTGTAAATTGGGACACAGTTTCCACAGACGTCTGTCTGTTTGTATGAATGTAGTGGTGCAACATTAAAATCAATGATGAATCAATATAAAGATGCATTTTGTTTGTTTTAGGATGTCTAAAAGCTCAAATTAAAGCTCTACCACTAGCAATACAGAATATAATTATAAAATATATCTTCTAGTTAAAAAAAAAACCATTTCTAAAGTAGGCATAGTTATGATCATGCATGTGTATGGCTGTAGTAGTGGCAGTGCTTTAGGGATTAAGGATCAATTTTAGACTCTTAGAAGACACTTGAAGTTTTCAGAGAATTTTGTATTTATTTATTTTTGTATTTTCTGTGGGTTTTTAGACAGTTCAAAAACTTCGTTTGAAGTATTTTGAAGTCATGCATATTTTTGTCATCAAACTAATGAATCATAGCCTCTTGAAAGCCACTATGCTCCAAAGCTACTGTTGTTAACTTCACTTTTAATAAAGTGTGTGCTGAACTTCATCCGTGCTTTGAACTTGATGTAAAAGCAGTCACACACATTGGTCTCCAAATACAGCAGGAGCAAAATTAAAATCCCTTTGACTGTTTTATGGTTTAGGCCTCCAGAATACAGATACATTTTAAAATGCTTTATCTGTGTGACAGAGCAAACATGTACATATCAGATATTATGTCAGGTGTGCATTGTTTTGTCATGGGGAAATGCAATGTTTTTAAGGATGCACCATAACATAAAATGCACAGAATTTAAATTTTGCATTGCAACAGTTGTTACTAGAACAAAGCTACATAATGCTGAGCAATTGCTGACTCAGTCTTGAAGAAAGTGATCTGGTTCAAAAGAGTAGAGCTGTTAGTGTCCTCCATTTCCCCATGACTTCTGTTGTGGTCACTGATTCATTTCGTCTGTAATACCATCTGTGGTGGTAAATATTTATTGTATACAAGTAGTAATGTAGTAAGTAGCATTTTCACCTTCTCACTTAATACTGATCAGCCCCAGAATTTAGACTTTTGCAAATCTCAAATACAAGGATTGTGTAAACAAACATTTTATGTTATTACATTGGAGCTTAGGAACTGATCTTTATGATTTGTATGAGTTTAGAACTGACAGGGCTGGTTATCTGGCTTTAGTTTGGTGTCTTGCGTGTTTTTCCTCTCATATTTTAGAGATTAGCCTTCTTTGATACTTCAGACAGTGAAATGTAGCTCAGCATGTTTCTGAGCCATTGACAGCAGAACCAGTTTTACCCGTGAAGAGAGATGCACAAAGAGCTGTGCTTGTCCGATAATGAAATGTAGCAGAATGACCTAGGAGAGGGTTATTGTGTGGCCCACAGCAGGACCTCTGTAATGTTATATTTCTGTTCAGACCTCAGTGATGGAGAGATGTGAGTGTGCACTAAACTGATGACTTATTTGAAAGAGACAGAAAGGAAAAACTTGCTCATTCAAACTCACACTGGGATAATCATGTCATAACTAATAAATGGTGACTATCAGTGGAATCAGTTGAAAATATTCAAACTAAAGACACAAAAACAGTTTTTAACTAAAGATATGACTGATCATGTCTCATAAAATCTTACTACATTATTCCCCAGTTTCACAGACAAGGCTTAAACCTAGTCCTAGTCTAAAATGCATGTCTGAGCTGTTTCAACTGAAAGAAACTTGCACTGACTGATCTTAAGATGCACACCAATAATGTTTTTTTCTAAAGGTCCTTGCAAACTGAGTCCTAATTTTTTGTGTGAAATTTTCGCACGTTAAAAAATAAATACGACCTCATGTTGTGTCAATCACGTTTACACACTGCCACCGAAACGTTCGTCTGTCATAAAAAAAATCGGATCAGGTTCAATTTTCTGCATTTTTTGCATCAGTAGCAAGCACAACAAAGCACTGTATGACAAACAAAGTGCGGAATACAAAGAGGTGGAATATAAAGACAGGTTTTAATATGTGACTCCAGTATCGCTAGCAAAGCATCAAACTGAGCCACTGACATCCTGAAGTAAACTTTGAATCACTCGGGATAATCCCACAGCTCCTTGATAAGGAGGTGGAACTCTCCTTCCTCTCTACACAATTTTAGGATTGGATGGACCCAATATTTCCTTTCTTTTTCTCTTTTTAAGAAGAGAGAGGACAACAAAATCATCCTCACTACTTTAAGACTCCATTTTGTATTGTTTTGTGAATTTTTTCGCAGTTAATACACACCAGACTTTTTTTAGGATGACGAATATGAAAAACGTAAACGTAAATTTCAGACTCAGTGCGTAAGGCCCTTAATGCACATTTATAAAAACTACTTAAATGTCCTAATTGAACTATGGCCTTATCCTGGCTTAATCTAAGCCCTGTCTATGAAACCAGGCCTAAGGGTTTTTCTACATGAATCCACCTGAACAGAACATTTTGGTATTTATTTATTTTTTATTTTATTTTATATATATATTTTTATTTATTATTGTTATTAAGTAGTAAATATATATGATTACTTAATCATAACCTTTACTTAATGAAACAAAACAATAATAAAAAATGGGTAATTTTATTTTAATTTTGCATATGAGTTATTAATCATCAAATTATTGTAATCAAATAATGCTCACAATAGATTTATATTCAAAAACAGTGTGTATATATTTGCATAATTATTATTAAATACTGTTTCTCTTTGTATCCTAAAATAAAAAGTCATTGATTTAAGCAACAGCTAAATGACATCAGTGGGAAACTTTACTGCCACAGAATCAACCATACCATACTACAGAAGCTTAAAATAGCTACCTACAGAAAAGAGTCAGGAATCAAGAATCCTGCTCTCCTGTGTGTGTGTGTGTGTGTGTGTGTGTGTGTGTGTGTGTGTGTGCGTGCTGCTCAAGGCTCCTTTCTGTCCTCGTCTGGTAGAAGCTGGACAAAGGCCCTCAGCTTTCTATATTGTTGTCTTTGCCTGACTGATTTCCTCCTGTAGCAGCACAGGGACACATTTTTTCTCTTTCTCTTAGCTTGTTCTTTTTGGCTGGTTGTTTCTCTTTCACTTTCCTTTTCTTTTATTTATCTCAGTGTATCTCTGTATCTAATTGTCTTTTATGCTGTATTGTTTTGTTTTAGCAAAATCTCCCCATTCTCATTTTTTTTTTTTTTTTTTTTTCATTTTCCAGCCATATTTTCCTGCTCTCCAGGCTTTTATATTTTAGGCGCTGGTGTCTGGTGTTCTGACTGAATCTTGACCTCAGTCATTCTCTGGGCTGGACAAATGACTGAGACGTCCTCTTTCCCTGGAGCCATTCTATTTTTCGTTCCCATTCACACACAGACACACATTATTCCTCCACTCACCCATTTCTCATTTTCTCTGCCTTTTTCTCTTTCTTATTTTCTTTTCAACTCCCCCTCTCTATTTTGTTACAGCAGTCTGGGGAGAACCACAAAAATTTTCTTCCACTTATTTTATTCCTTTAGGCAGTGGAATTTACAGAAAATCTCTCTCTGTGTTGCTGCACCGCATTGGCTGTAATCTCCTTTCAATCTTCTTCTCTTTCCCCACCCTGATCCCATGATCATGGTGATGTTCCAAGTCTTAAGTGGAGCTGAGTGCTCGTGTAATCAAATTCCCCATGGTTTACCACATCGCTGCAGTTACAGTCAGATGTACGAGCCCATGACCCGTGACCCCACCTTGGATTTGGGACAAAGCCAATCACAGAGCTGGGTCACCCATAGGCCATAATGTTTCTCACAGAATATCAGCTCTGAGCTTCTTTGCTCCTCTAAGAGAAGAAGTGACTTCTGTTCTGTTAGAAATGTGTGAACATGTTGTATGTGTGCATATTTGTATGTCTGTAATGAATAATTAATATTACATTTGATTTTAACCTTTTAACTTGGCCTGTGGTCAAAACCCGTTCGAAATTCTCTCCAACATTTGTATTCATTTGTTGCGCTGCAAGAGCTTGCCTTAGGATTGTGGACCATTTTATTGCACATTCACAGTCCCAGCAGGTGGAAAGGAGTGGAAACTGATTGATGAAGTAGAACATTGTAATCAATGAGCAGCGTTGGAAGGTTGAGCTGTATTCTAGTCAGTCTCTGTACATCATAGACTGAACTGAGCCGTTGTGCAAACTCTGACTCTTTCCATTTTGGTACTTCTGTGTTTAGTAAGTAGTTAATTCATTAGTTATGTTTGATTTCTTAATAACCCATATTGTCACGGTTGCTTGTTGCCTGTTTACCGATTACTAGTGTTGGATTTGTGATTTGAACTCTATGATGAACTTTGTGTGTGGATTCAACATTTATATAGCTATAAACTGACAAATTGTTGCTTGTTCATTTTACTTAAGTTATTTGCAGTAAAAACCCATTTCCATGTTTGCAGGAATCGCTTGCAGGAATGGCTAGATATTTAGTTTCCAAATTATTCAGTTACTGCAGCACAGAAGCCCAATGCAAACGAATAGCATCTGTTTCACTGGCCCATTGAAGTAACTTCCTCTAGTTCCCATCCAGAACAAATGTTTTATATGGACATATTTTGATCTTTCCTTGAAATAAACGATTTAAAAAGCTGTTGAGAGAATTAGGTAAATGTTCTGACTTTCATCGCATCCTAATTAGTATGTGTATTGTATTACCATAATGATGCCAGAGGAAGCTCCAGAACGGCACTAGTTATGTAGACTTGAAGTATCAATGAACTGTGGATTTATCTGTTGCCAAGAACACATGCGTCATAAAAGGGGTGGGCACTAAGCCATGAAGAAAGAGTGAGATCTCAACCAGTGCTGCACAAAGAACCACTTCTGGAACAGACTAACCAGCTTAAATGGAAGATCAAAAGAGAAAGTATGTAGGTTGAATAAAGAGGGAATCTTCTGCCTAATCATCTGTCATTATGTGACTATTCATCCATTACTAAGAAATCAGAATCATGTTAATCTTAAACTAGTATGGGAATGTAGCCATCTGGACAACAATGCCAGTGACAAATCATCCTGAGTTTCATTTTACTTTTTGGAAGGTTGTTGAGTTAAATTTGTATGTTTTGATGAGGTAACTGATTTGGCAGGTCAGTTCAACCTTTAATGAATGGCTTTGCAGTAAAATGAGCCTCCTGATTCAGAAAACATATGAGAGACAATTCCGACATTATTTTCTCATTCTCATGTTGTTCTAAACCTGTATGACTTCAGTTTTTCTGTGGAACGCAAAGGAAGATATTTTGAAGAATGTTTAATTTTATCCAAACAATGGTTAGGCCTGTAGGTCCAGAACCCCCCCCCCCCCAAAAAAAAACAGTGGACTGACTTTCGTTGTTTGGAGGAAAAAAAGGTTTTAAAAATATGAATAGAATTTCTAGATTTTTATGCTGAACTATCACTTTGTGCAGCACCATGTCTATGCATTTGACCAGCTGTAGATTTTTTTTGAACTGACATGATTCTGTAGGATTCTTTTAGCAGAGCCAATCTTCTAGGAGAGAGAGGTCAACTCAGGGCCAAACCAAGGTGAATGAGTGCAACAGTTGCATATGAGTTGGGTATGATGAGGTAGAACTGATTCAGTGTTTTGACTGCAGCTGTCACCATCAAAAAGTGTTTCATTAGTAAAAAGTCAACACAATATGCCATATTTTGTTAAACATAGTTGGTGGTTTGTTAACATTGAACTTTTTTACGATGGCTTCCTTTGTAGGATCTCCTTGATGTGTGCTAACCCTGCAGCACTGTAATTAGTGTGTCTGACCTCAGGGTCACCAGAAGCAGGCCTGTGTTGATAGCACCTGGGCAGGTAACTGAGGACACTCCATCAGCACCCTTTCAGCTTTCATGGAGCATTGCTCTTGATGAGAGAGGGGGGATGGATTGTGAGCATTTTACTGGGCACTCATATTAAGGGTCAGTGTGGTTTGCCAGGACTGTTAGAGCAGGAATTTTGATCTAATCTTGCCAAATGAACACTAAATGCCCCTTTTAGCGGACGTAATTCCTTTCTGTGGCAACACCTTTGGCACACTGCCTAATGCACCCTGCCCTTCTCCTTCTATAGTGAATACACGAATTTCTGCAATGCACTGAGGCCAGTGTGATGTAAGGATGCTCATGGAGTTCAGCTAGTTTTTTTCGTTAGTGTTTAGTCATGTAACGTGGAATGTACCATTAAACTAAAGCTAATAAAGCAGGTTTTCCTGGGATCAGAAATCTGACTCTGCCTCAGAAATAAATGAGGGCTCAGACACTTCTCCGATACTAGGGTGGCTCTAGTTTTTGTCGTTATGCCTTGTGAAGTGAAACTTTCAGAATATAAAGCATTTCCATTTGGCTTTGAATAGAGTGTGAAATGCCAGGTACCTCTCGGGCTAAGAATAGCTGAGTGTTTGACGTCAAGCACAGCTTCACATATAGAAATGGATAAACAATAAAAGTCAGAAAGTGCTTTTGAGAAGTTTACTCATCCAATCTTTACTGTGACTTTCTATTCCTGGCATGCATTGAGGATGTGAAGAGCAAAAGGTATGTAGGTGGATACTTTTCCTGTTGCAAAAAACAACACAGATATTAATAAATCTATACTACCATTCATTTTTTTTTTTTTTTTAATAAAGAAGTCACTTAAAAATTATGTTTTTGACAGAAGTCTCTTATGCTAACCAGGGCTGCATTTATTTGATTAAAACCGTAAAACAGTAACATTGTGAAATTTTATAACAATTTATAAAGAATAGTATATATTTTTAATATATATATATATATATATATATATATATATATATATATATATATATATATATACACTGCTCAAAAAAATTAAAGGAACACTTTGAAAACATATCATGCTGGATATCTATACTGATATGGACTGGGTAATGTGTTAGGAATGAAAGGATGCCACATCGTTTGATGGAAATTAAAATTATCAACCTACAGAGGGCTGAATTCAAGGCACCCGAAAAATCAAAGAGATTAGTGCATAACCAAATATTTTAGTCCCATTTTGCTGAAATTTCATTGCAGCAACTCAGAATAGTACTCAGTAGTTTGTATGGCCCCCATGTACTTGTGTACATGCCTGACAACATCAGGGCATGCTCCAAATGAGACGATGGATGGTGTCCTATATATATATATATATATATATATATATATATATATATATATATATATATAATTACATTTATTTAATGTTTATTAAAAGATTTAAAATGTAAAGCTGAATTTTCAGCAGCCATTACTCCAGTCGTCAGTGTGAAATCATTCTAATATACTGATTTGGTGCTCAAGAAACATTTCTTATTATTATCAATATTGAAAACAGTTGAGGTGCTTAATGTTTTTTTTTTTGTGTGTGTGTGGAAACCGTGATATTATCATTCTTAAATCAGAAAAAAATACTTTTAGAGTAGAGTTAACAAGCACTGTGAATGCCATGTAATGTTTCAGTAATGTTTCTAATGTAGAACAACCTCTTCTTGATTGTCCATATTTGTATTGGTTTAGAAGAAGTTCACAGAACTACACATAACACATTGTGTGTATTTTCATGTAGAAGCTCACTGCAGGGTTCGTACGGGTGCTTGAATTCCTTGAAAATGCTTGAATTTTAATGTAGTGTTTTCAAGGTTTGAAAAGTGCTTGGATTTTGGATAAAGTGCTTGAAAGTGCTTGAAAATGCAGTTGCATTGGTTTCATAATAATTCGCTTTCTTAATGAATAGTTCTTTTTTTTTTTTTTTTTTTTTTTTACATAAAACAAGACTCTGCGTGTGTGGTGCATCCTCTGATGGAACAGCGCGGAAGATAAAATCATGCCGGGAGGTTGCAGCTTCAGTAATATGGAAGCAGAATAATGACTTAAGTTTTTGAAACATAAAGCATGCTGAATTCCACAAATCGAAAAAAAAGATGCATTGCAATTAACAGTGCTTGCATTCTAATGCCTTGTATTTCCAGGGCTTGCATTTTTAGGTCCTGAAATATAACATAGTTGTTTATTTAAGCTGTGAATATTTCAATTCAAAATATTTCACATACATTTTCATAATTAAAAATTCAATAATTCATATTCACCTTCCAGAATTCACTTCCAAAATATTCAATCTGTTTAAAAATACGATGTATAATATTCGACAGGCAAATTTCGGTCATTTTATTGCACTTTCCAAATTCCCTGCTACAAAGTGAGTGGTTAAAAATTCAGCGGTGCACATCCGGGAACCGCAGGAATAGCAGTAGAGCACCGATGCATGATCTCCAGCTGCTGTCAGCCGCTCCTGTAGGTGGCGCAAAGCGGCTGTTGATGAAAGGCATATGTAGATCAAGTCATTCATTACAAAACTGATCTGCAGAAATGGGCACGCGCTAAGTAGAAGTTTTGATTCGCGGCCAGTATAAACATGTGAAACGCTGATTGTGTGTGTTTAATTCAACAGCTTTGCTGTTCCTGTATGCAAACGGCTTTCTCACCACAAAGGAGATTATGTGCTCTTTTACCCAACGCTGGAAATTACAGAGACTAAGTTAACATTTCATCTGAGGAAGACATATATTGCTTTTGGTTGCTTAGTTTCTGTGACTTTGTATCATGGCTCGAAAAAAAAGATGCATTGCAATTAACAGTGTTTGCATTTTAATGCCTTGTATTTCCAGGGCTTGCATTTTTAGGTCCTGAAATTTAGCACAGTTATTTATTTAAGCTGATCTCACAATACACTTTACTGATGATTATGTGAACTATATCGACAGTTAAGCAGATGTAGAATATGAACGAACGCGCAAGGTTTCACGCTGTTTCCCTCAGAAATCGGTTAAAGAAAACGCATTACGCGGCTCAACACAATGACAGCTATTAGGCTTGTTTGAGATGCGCCTCGCCTGAAGTGTAGGTGAGAGGCGGCTGCAGTGAGGGGAGGAGTGAAATAAGCGCAGTCAAGACGGACAGTTCTGACCTCTCGAAGTAGAACAGATAGCTACGAGATCAAAGGCGGATATCGCGTTATTCTCACTCATGTGCTGTGCTGCTGATAAACGTGATATAATTTCAGTTCTGTTGCTTTTATATGAATATAAATATGATGAACAAGACACTCAAAGTGCTTGCTATTTAATCCCATACGAAAGAAAGGCGTATTTATCATCCATTTCTACTTTAATACAAACATGTATTTTAGATTTTTATAGAAATATGACAACAATCACATATCTCACACAGAGATCGCACTGTCATAGTGTTTGGGAATATTCAAGCATAATTTAAAAACACAATCACATGAAATCAGATTAAAAAAACATTTTAGAAGAGAATGCAGCATCACGGTTGTCTGAACCAATGAGCATTAAGCTGTGTCGTCAGTCAGTCGTTTCCCATCATGCTTTTGATCAGCGCAGTCGGTGGAGAGCAACTGCGCTTGACTGCGCAATCCGACACAGCCGCCTCGCCGTCATGAGAAAAACAAATAAATAATAATATCTTTTAAGATAAATAAAAAGTCCGAGTCATGTCGGTCCGCCTTGTTCTGATGTCATGCTGACGTGTGCCAAAAAAACTCTCGCAACGGCTAAAATGTTTTTTTTTTTTTTTAAATCTGATTTCATGTGATTGTGTATTTAAATTATGCTTGAATATTCCCAAATACTATGACAGTGCGATCTCTGTGTGAGATATGTGATTGTCATATTTCTATAAAAATCTAAAATACATGTTTGTATTAAAGTAGAAATGTATGATAAATACGCCTTTCTTTCGAATGGGATTAAATAGCAAGCACTTTGAGTGACTTGTTCATCATATTTATATAAAAGCAACAGAACTGAAATTATATCACGTTTATCAGCAGCACAGCACATGAGTGAGAATAACGCGATATCCGCCTTTGATCTTGCAGCTATCTGTTCCACTTCGAGAGGTCAGAACTGTCCGTCTTGACTGCGCACTCCTCCCCTCACTGCAGGCGAGGCGAGGCGCATCTCAAACCAGCCTAATAGCTAACATTGCTACTGAGCCGCGTAATGCGTTTTCTTTAACCGATTTCTGAGGGAAACAGCGTGAAACCTTGCGCGTTCGTTCATATTCTACATCTGCTTAACTGTCGATATAGTTTGCATAATCATCAGTAAAGTGTATTGTGAGATCTGAGGTCTTATATCACTGTATTAGTTCACTGAGGCGTGTCGTTGGGGAATCCTGGAGTGTGACGTATGAGGGGAACCCCAGTATTACAGCACAGCGTCACACAAGCCATGATACAAAGTTACAGAAACTAAGCAACTGAAAGCAATATGTGTCTTCCTCAGATGGAATATTAGTTCTGTACTTCAGCGTTAGGTAAAAGAGCATTATAATCTCCTTTGTGGTAGAGAAAGCCGCCTACATGTAGGCTACGGGAAACAGCGAAGATGTTGAATTAAACATACACACAATCAGCGTTTCCACATGTTTATACTGTGGCGATCAATCAAAACTTCTACTTAGCGCGTGCTCCATTTCTACAAATCGGTTTGTAAATAGATGACTTGATCTACATATGGCCTTCATCAACAGCCATAGCCACCTGCTGGTGAGCGGCTGACAGCAGCTGGAGATCATGCATCGGTGCTCTACTGCTATTCCTGTGGTTCCCGGATGTGCACCGCTGAATTTTTAACCACTCACTTTGTAGCAGGGAATTTGGAAAGTGCAATAAAATGACAGGTACTGCTCGAATATTATACATCGTATTTTTAAGCCAGATTGAATATTTTGGAAGTGAATTCTGGAAGGTAGGGCCATGAATTATTGAATTTTTAATTATGAAAATGTGTGTGAAATATTTTGAATTGAAATATTCACAGCTTAAATAAACAACTATGTTATATTTCAGGACCTGAAAATGCAAGCCCTGGAAATACAAGGCATTAGAATGCAAGCACTGTTAATTGCAATGCATCTTTTTTTTCGATTTGTGGAATTCAGCATGCTTTATGTTTCAAAAACTAAAGTCATTATTCTGCTTCCATACAGTAAGCGTTGGCTTGAAAACGACAAAGACAAATTATGGTTAAAACGAGGACTAAATACTTGAGTAGCCTCCTGTTTTTTTTTTCATGGAAGAGTCTAGCTTTGAAAACCATATAAAAGATATAACAAAAATACTTACTCAGTTAAAATAAATCTTTTAAGACTGTCACGATTAAAGTGAAATGTGAAAATGAATTAAAAGTGTTTATTGCGGCGTTTAGATCTGTTCACAATGCATCAAAGATTTCTTTGTGTGCGTTTTTCCCCAGCGTTATAACAAATCACACACGTTTGTGTTGATCGCATGTATGCAATGGCCATTCAGAGGCTTTTAGATTAGTCACCACACCAGTGAGGAAAAATCCACGAAGTGCTACAGTTGTGTTCAGTTCATGCGCTCAATGAATGCATTCTGCACTCTTTCGAATACTGTCAGCATAAACAGCTACGATGTAAACAAGAAATTTATCTTGTGGTTTAGACAGCGAGATTCAGTGAGCTTGTGCTAGATTGAAATAATCCGTGATGGGGAACGTCTGTTGCTCGTTTTCTGTATGGTTTAAATTGCATAACCATTTTGTTTTTCATGCTACTAAAATAACCAATGTGAAGAAAGTCGTGAATATGACGTGTCGTTTCCCCCCACAAAAACGTAATCGACATTAATGGTCACTGTCACATCTATCAAATTTAAGGACAAGACTTAAATGCCTTAAACTGTACAAGAATATACTTTATTATAATTTCAAGAGGTCTTAAAACTGGAGGATGGAAAGACAAGTATCATGATATGGCTTAATATGACGATTAAACTTCATAAGGGTATGATTTCATTGAATAAACAAAACAAAGTCAAAACGTGGCGCGGGTGTTTTGATTTGAAAGTATCTCAGAAGGGAACCGCTTGCCCTCAGAAAGGTTTTGATGGCATTTTCATTTCATCTTGCCTACATATAATGTCTGATAATGTAGTGTTAATGAGCACAGTTCTACTTTATGTACAGTCGTTACCGGGGAAACGGTTGTATTTGTGTCATTCCAAAAGCGCCACCTGCTGGCAATTTGCTGTTTTTGTTCAGAGCAAATAAAAGGTGCCTTCAAAAATCCAAACTATTAACAAAGCAAGGTGTGTGTGTGTGCGTGTTAAATTAAAATAATAATTTATACTTGCATGTATGTGTGTTATAAATTAGGATAATTTATACTTTTGACTAATCTCTTTTCTTAGGTTTATCACTATATAAAACTTTTAGTGTTTGTGAAAAACCTGTTTTTTGAACTGCAAATCATGTTTTTTTTTTTGTTTTTACAGTCATTTTATGGTATCAGTCATTAATATGTTACCATAGACATTGCGCTACCCCGCTCATACAGTATTCATTTTATTTGTGCAGGTTTTAAAAAGCCTTAAATTTTATTTTAAAAATAAATTCTTAAAATAAATTCTTTTAAAAATAAAAATAAGAATTCTGTAAATTCTTTCTTTTTTAAAATTTTATAATTTATATTCTGTATGTTGGCTATTTATATTAGGCAATACAATCCAGACAGGTGGTTTTTAATAGCACAATAACGTGATGTATGTAAACATGTATTTTAGCACAGTTGTAAAGTGCTGGAAAAGCTTGAAAATGTACCTTGAAAGTGCTTGAAAAGTGCTTGAATTTTACTTTGGAAAAGGTGTAAGAACTCTGTCACTGGTATGATGAGCATTAGACATCAGAAAGACAGGAACAGAAATTGTACTCACTTAGAACCTGTGGTGCAGACTGGGCATTCACACTGTGATTGGTTGTCATTGTGATTGAATGGTCATGTGAATACCCGTGGAGTCTACAAAATGTGAATGCATATCATATCAATGGGTTAGTATCCAGTTAGTCATCCCCAGTTTGCTATAAAAAAGAGCAGGTAAAATCTTTGAAATGAGAAACTTATAAGGATAAGGAGGTGACTTGTGGCCAAGTATGGTGACCCATACTCGGAATTTGTACTCTGCATTTAACCCATCCAAGTGCACACACACACACCGTGCACACACACCCGGAGCAATGGGCAGCCAATGCTGCGGCGCCCGGGGAGCAGTTGGGGGTTCGGTGCCTTGCTCAAGGGTCTCACCTCAGTCGTGATATTGAAGGTGGAGAGAGCGCTGGATATCCACTCCCCCCACCTACAATCCCTGCTGGACCTGAGACTCAAACCCGCGACCTTCGGGTTACAAGTCCGACTCTCTATCCATTAGGCCACGACTGCCCCCACAACTGCTCAAACAGATGGAGATCAAGAAAAAATGGTGAAAAAATTCTCTAGAATGCAAATTGCTGTGCTGTGTCCTTAGAGCTGAGAATGACCTGTCATTGTGGAAATTGAATGAATATGATAATAGCCATTAAAGGAAGCATCTGTCTTTCTGATGGTAAAACTCCACTAAATGCAACTCTCTAACACTGAGATGTGCTGTAATTGAAAAACTCAAGCAACTGGATCAGGAGCTGTTCATCAGCCGAAAGGGGGTATTTACACATGGTTGTGCATTCTACTGATAAAATAGCTATCTGATCATGAAAAGACCAAGATTTATATGTGACTTTTCAGGGTCACGTATGAGTGGAATATGTGTACCCAATTAAATAGCGATCCAATTAATCATAAACCTTAAATTGACCAAATGTGAAAACATAGTATTCATGTGTATTCAATATGCTTTATACAGTATGTGCTTTTATGTATGATGTGTGTAGTTTTATGTTGCAACAGTATTAATTCACATAAAAATTTCAAATATTTTTATTTGTTTAGTCAGCCATCAAGACAAACATCTGTATGTGTGTTTATGAGTCAGACGGGTGAGACAGTTCTGGTTAAGCATGGTTTGGGGTCTTTCCTCTGTATCACTGGGCTATTTAAGGGCCAATAACACACTTCATTACTGTCATTTTAGCTTTAATTACTCACTGGCCTTAGTGGGGCTATACCATCAGGTGTGTGGAACTAATTAACAGACTGTAATTAGTTAGCTTAAGATGAAAACGGTGCACCTTGAAGTTGCAGAGGTGCTCATCAAACCTTCCCTGTGCTCCAGAACCTCCCATTCCCTAAAAAGTATATTGCACTACCGTTCAAGAGTTTGGGGTCAGTAATGGCTACTGAAAATTCAGCCTTGCCATCACAGGATTAAATTACATTTTAAAATATAATAAAACTGCAATTCCGTTTTCTGAATCGTTTTAATTTTTTTAACACCTGTTTGTTTTGTGGATATGTGGCCGTGTGCTGTGGCTTAGTCTGTGTTTAGTGCTAAAGGTAATAGACAGGTAATCAAATGAGAGAGTTGCAGAGAAGCGTAAACTTCACCTTCACACACAGAGGCTGTTAGAAAGTCCTGCTGATAATCTACTGCTGAAATCTGCTGCACAAAGACGTTCTCTCTCTGGCTATCTTCTCATTTGATGGGGGATTAAAACACACAGACACACACACACACACACACACACACACACACACACACACACACACACACACGTGTGGGACATGTGGCATCTGGCTATGGTAGATAAGGCCACTGCTGATTAGTGCTATGAATGTCATCTTTGACAGAGAGCAATGAGAAGAGGGTCATAGAGAGACATGGTGACTCTGCAGTCCGACTCCAATCTCTTTTTTTCCAGTAAATTCTATATTGACATGATTGTTTACATTGAGTATATTTGGCATGTCATTTGACATGACTTATAAACACTGTTTGAATCCCACTGAGTCAGCTGAGATTCTCATTTAAAGATATCAATTTACTGTTGTAACTGTAGTTTCCATCCCTAAAATGCTGTTGTGTTCATCATCTTGCTTAGAAACAGCTTAAGCTGATGCTTTAGTGCTAATAACAGTGGCAATAGCTAGAAATCTGTGAAATGTGTATATACTTTGTTTTACTGTGCCAGTGAAGCTCCTCTAATCTGAGCGAGCGAGGACGACAGGCAGCATGTGCTGTTACCTGTGTCACTTGCAGCTCTCCGCAGTGTTGATCAGTAGCACTGCTACAAATAGTGAAGCTGTTAGTTTAAGTATGTTTCTCTCTCAAGATTATAGCATCACTATTTCTAAAGTAAGGTAGCTTTTTAGAAGCAAAGCTGTATTATTGATCAAGGCAGCACATGTTTGAGTGAAATATAGAGCATTTGACTCTGAGCCATATATAAAAATTATTATGCTTTAGGGCTGCACGATATATCGTTTCAGCATCGATATCGCGATGTGCGCATCCGCGATAGTCACATCGCAGGATGTGCGATGTTTAGTAGGCCTATACTGATCGTTATATTTATACTGATTGTTTTCTTTGCTCACACACAGACACTGCGACGCGACAGCTGTACAGAGATATCCATTTTTAAATAAATTTAGTAGCAGAGATACTGCAAGCGATTTTCAGTGCTGGAAATCCATTTAACCTTTGCTGAAACTTCCGCGTCGTCGAGGAGAGCGCTGATCGCGGTTGCTTAGCAACGGCAGACGCTACGAAAGCGCTAGCTCCTGAGCCCTTGGGAAAGAAGGAGAAAGCGGCGCGGCTGGCGTTTTCCACGCGATATTGTGAACGGCCCCAAAGTCTGTCTACACTGGACGCGACAAAGCGACTGTTACAAATCATTTGAACTTTGTGTCAGTATGTCATAAATAGAGCGAGGCATCAGTTAGAGCGGGGATTTAGACCGGGATAGAGCAGGAATTTGTCGCGCCGTGCATCGCATGCAGTGTAGACAGACAGCATCGTCACTGATTATGGGTTCTACAGTATTTTGTCGCGTCAAGTGTTGACAAGGTGAGAGCCACGCAGATGCACGTGAACACTGAATTCTGGTCACTTCCGCGTCTAATTGTGCCTGAAATGAGACATACGCGCGAAATTATGTAAAAATGCATGTCTCTGTAAGTTTCCTTGTAAACACAGTTGCTTATGGCTTAGGTGAAGGTAAACAACGAAAATGGATGTGTAACAGTACCTATATTCACAGCAGTTTAATGTTCCTGTTTTCTGTGTCATGAATGTTAATCAAACAACAAAACACAAAAAATTTTCATATCGCAATATATATCGCAGAAAAACAAAATATCGCAATGTGGGTTTTTTCCAATATCGTGCAGCCCTAGCTTTCACATTAGTACAGTATTTTTGACTGGACAGTTGCCCAATTTAGCATAACCCTGTTTAGCTGCTCAAATTGCTTTCCATCATAAAAAACAAAATTGTTTGTCATTTTTATTAAGTTCATATAGTTTGTTGAAGTGATGTTGAACAACTTTATAGCTGTTTTTTTAATAGCTTCTTGAAACCAAGTGTTTAATAGTCCCATGGTGTGAGTTTTGTAATCAGCCAATAATTACCATTTTTATTTGATTGTTAATTTGAAATCCACTGTAATTATGCTCCCACAGCTCTCTTGATAATATATTTAAATGAAATTATATGATACATACAATACTAATAAAAATCATTTTAAATGAATTCATCCTTGAAAATAATCAGCATTATTAATAGCATGTAAACTGGTATAGCGTTCAAGTTCATTTCCAAGCCATCGCCAACTTAAAAATGCAAGCTATTTTCAAAAAATTGTTTTCTGGCAAACTGCCTCTTGTTGTAGAAGGCCTTTGTAAAGCCACAGAAGAGCAGTGAAATCTCCTTGTAAGTTCTGATTCAGTTTCATTTAGCTCACATACACTTCTTTCTGTTTATTTCTCACAATGTGTCAGCTTAATTTTCACTTCAATTCACAACTACTGTAGATCAGTTTTTATTGCATTCTATATTGAACAAGTCCATTATTGCTGTGTTGTGAGACTCTTGTTGCAAACAGCTGAAGCACATCATGCTGTCAGCATGCAGGTTTAAAGAACCAGTGTTAAAGAAAAGAATCTGGATAAACTAATTGACTCACCACCAGTTTTGGTGATGCAGTTATTAAATAACAATAACATAGTAAAATTCTTGTGATGATTTTTGTATTATTTCAGTTTGGCATCTTTTAAAGCTATTCTTTCGTATGTTGTTGAGGACGCACAGAGTTTCCTGGCCCCAGCTTTTTCTGATAACCTGTTCCTTGAGGTTATATTAGAGACTGAATTGCACCCAGAAACAGGAGTCAGATACTCATCCAGAGCTACAAAGAAAAGAGAGTGTGCTTAGGTGGAGACTCAAGCCTGAAAGTCAAATCAGATATCATTTGTACTGGCCAAGACTAGTAGGTATGCATGTCTAATAACTGGGAAAGTGAAGTGACAAGTAAGATTTGAACAGGGGTGTCATTCATTTTAATTGATGACAAACTGTCATTCTTAATTCTCCTCCATCGTTGACCTTTGAAGATCATGTGCTACAGTATAAGAAACTTTTCTTCTGCTGCCAGCTGATTTGATGAAGTCATAATTTTCTCCTCTAGTCAGCTTTGTTGACCCATGATTATTGTTTTTTGTTTTGTGGTTTACTGGGTTGTAATCCGTCTGCTCCAATATTGAGTAGCAGATGGACCACAGCTCAATAAATCTCAATGCTATAGAATTGTCATATATTATGTTCTCCGACCATGCATTTTTACAGAGGAAGCATTAATTCAGAAAGTGATTTCCCATAGTGTAATCTGCAGACTCCTTTCTTTCGAAAAACACTTGAGGAATACTAACTGTGATGTGTTATATATAGCCTATACTAGTTTATTATGTGTGATTCAACATTGAATTATTTTTTCCAAACTTGCAGCCAATAATGTGAGCAGCTTGTATCCACCTATAATCAGTTATTGAAACAAGATCATTCTTCTTTTCAGAACCCCCATTTTCCCTTTAGAGCAGTATAGAAATACAGGCTGCGCTCTAACAGTCAGAAATTCCATGCTTTCACTAACATCCCTCCCACACTCTGGTTTCTCCTATTTTCCAAAGCTATCTTCCTCTGACAATCATAGTACCACCTTGGCCATTAACATGCTGGGTAAATAGAAAAATAATGTCTCCCTATTGTGGTGATGCCAGTTTTTTTATTTATTTATTTTTGTTATAGAAGAATCATTTCAGAAAACTCCTAGAACTCAGCTTCTGCTACTGTTCAAAAGTTTGGGGCTGTTAAGAGTTGTTTTTCAAAGAAGTCTCTTAAGCTCACCAAGGCTACATGTATTTAGTAAAAAAAAATATTGTAAAAACAGTAATATTGTTGTCACAGGTGTTTGCAGGAATACAGATTAAGACAAAAATGAATAAAGTTCCAACACAGGTTTAATAATAATAATAATCCACAAAACAGGCAAATGGGCAGGAGAAAAACATATGTAATATGTATATACACACACACACACACGCACACACACATACACACACAGTCAGGTCCATATATATATTTGGACACTAATGCAATTTTTATTATTTTAGCTGTTGACCCAAACATTTTCAAGTTACAGTTATATAATGAATATGGGCTTAAAGTACACACTCTGAGCTTTAATCTAAGGGTATTATCATCAAAATTGGAGGAAAGGTTAAGGAATTACAGCTCTTTAATAGTTACCTCCCCCCTTTTTCAAGGGATCAAGTACTTGGACAGTTGACTCAAAAGCTGTTTCATGGACAGTTGTGGGCTATTCCTTCATTTTTTCTACATAAATTAAGCAGGTAAAAGGTCTGGAGTTGATTCTAAGTGTGACATTTGTATTTGGAAGCTGTTGCTCTGAACCCACATCATGCGTGGAACAGCTCATGATCCAAAGCAACATCATCTGTGAAACATGGTGGAGCAGTGTGATGGCATGAGCATGCATGGCTTCCAGTGGCACTGGGTTACTGGTGTTTAGTGATGATGTGAAAGAGGACGGAAGCAGTTGAAAGAATTCTGAAGTGTATAGGGATATACTCTCTGCCCAGATTCAGTCAAATGGAGCAAAGTTGATTGGGTGGCGCGTCATAGTATAAATGGACGACGACTCAAAACATACAGCAAAAGCAACCCAAGAGTTTTTGAAGGTAAAAAAGTGGAATATTCTGCAATGGCCAAGTCAATCTCTTGATTTCAGCTTGATTGAGCATGCATTTCACTTTTTGAAGACAAAACTAAAGACAGAAAGACCCACAAACAAACAACTGAAGTCAGCTGCAGCAAAGTCCTGGCAAAGCATCACGAAGGAGGAAACCCAGTCTCTGGTGATGCCCATGAGTTCCAGACTTAAGGCAGTCATTGCCTGCAAAGGATTCTCAACAAAATATTAAAAATGAACATTTTATTTATGATTATGTTTATTTGTCCAATTACATTTGAGCCCCTGAAAATGGGGCGATTGTGTATAAAAATGTTTGTAATTCCTAAGCATTCTATGTTATATTTTTGTTCAACCCCTTGAATTAAAGCTTAAAATCTGCACTTCAATTTCATCTTGATTGTTTCATTTGAAATCTATTCTAGTGGCATACAGAACCAAAATTATGAAAATTGTGTCAGTGTCCAAATATATATGGACCTGACTGTATAATGAAGATATATATATATATATATATATATATATATGAATAAATCAAATTAATTAAAATATTTATATTTAAAATGATTGATGAAATTAAAATGAGCGAAATGTAAAACAGATAGTACAGACAGATGCTTTCATATTCATATTTATTCATTGTATGCATGTTTGTGTTTGACAACAGAGGAAGAGAGAGTGAGCTAAACTGTCTTATTTAAATCTGCATTTTGATTGATAGTCCGTCATGAGCTGCAGTTGTCATGTGAGATCTGTGTGTGTGTGACTAATCTATCTGTCAATAGTTGCTCATTTATTTTACCCTTAATAGACACTGTGGCTTCCATAAGCCAGCATATATGTCTGCCCTGTCATGATGAAGAGTGTGCAAATGATGTGCGTGTGTCTCAGATTTTGACTGTTTTCACTTTAATGAGCACACATGAATACCTCCAGTTGACCTTCAAAAGAGCTGCTGACAGATTCATCTCAGTCTCGCTCTCCTGCTCACACACAGACACACAGAAAACATTCATGGAGGCGTGACACATTTTACTTGACACAAGCTTTACTGATCTTAGTCCTGAATGTCTCCCAGAGGAAGTCTAATGACTATTTGAATGTATTATAACTTTGATTTTTTTTTATAAGCATAACATCTCAGATAGTACATACAGTGTCCTCCACTAATATTGGCACCCTTGGTAAATCTGAGCAAAGGTGGCTGTGAAAATAAATCTGCATTGTTTATCCTTTTGATCTTTCATTAAAAAAAATTCACAAAATTCTAACCTATCACTGAAGTAAAACAATTGAAAGTGGGGAGAAAATCTCATGATAAAATAAATGTTTTTCTCCAATGCATGTTGGCCACAATTATTGGCACCCCTGGAAATTCTTATGTGTAAAATATGTCTGAAGTATATTCCCATTCATATTAATTTTTTTTTAGCATACCAGGGAGACTAGGAGCATGAAATTGTCCAGCTATGACTTCCTGTTCCAAAGGATTATAAATATAAAGAAAACTAAGACCAAATTCCCTTAATCATCCATCACAAGGAGTAAAACCAAACAATAAAGTTCTGATGTGCAGAACAAGATTGTTGAGCTTCACAAAATCGAAAGTTGAAAGTTGACAAAAGCTAAAGCATTGAAAATCCACATTTCCACCATCAGGGCAATAATTAAGAAGTTCCAATCAACTAAAGATGTTACAAATCTGCCTGGAAGAGGACATGTGTCTATATCGTCCTAATGCATGGTGAGGAGGAGAGTTTGAGTGGCCAAAGACTCTCCAAGGATCACAGCTGGAGAATTGCAGAGATTAGTTGAGTCTTGGAGTCAGAAAGCCTAAAAAAAAAAAATATTAAACAGCCCCTACATCACCACATATTGTTCAGGAGGGTTTCAAGAAAAATTATCCTCGCTTATCCAAAAACAAAATTCAGCATACTCAGTTGTCAGACACGACTGGAACTTCAAATGACACTGGCTTCTATGGTCAGATGAAACTAAAAAAAGAGCTTTTTGGCAGCAAACCCACCAGATGGGTTTAGTACAAACAGGGATAAAAAGTACCCCATGCCCACGGTTAAATATACTGCTGGATCTTTAATGTTGTTGGCTTGTCTTTCTGCCAGAGGTCCTGGACATTTTGTTCAGATACATGGCATCATGGATTCTCTCAAATACCTACAGATAAAAAAATCTAAAGATGTCTACCTCTGTTAGAAATCTTATAATGGGCTGTGGTTGGATCAGGACAATAATCCAAAACAAACATCAAAATCAACACAAAAATGGGTCAATGAGCACAAAATGAAGCTTTTGCCATGGCTGTCCCATCCTCTGACCTGAACCCTATAGAAAATGAGTGAGGTGAACTAAAGAGGAGAGGCACCAACATGGAGCTGTGAATCTGAAGGATCTGGAGAGATTCTGTATGAAGAAATGGTCTCTAAACTCTTATCAGGTGTTCTCCAAACTCTTCAGGCATTACAGGAGAAAACTCAGGGCTGCTATCTTGGGAAAAGGACGTTGCAATAATTGGGTGCCAATAATTGTGGTCAATGTGATCTAGAGAAAGCATTTATTTCACAATGAGATTTTCCCCCACTTTCAATTGTTTTACTTCAACGATAGGTTAGAATTTTGTGAATTTTTTGAATGAAAGATCAAAAAGATAAACAATGCAGATTTATTTTCTCAGCCACCTTTGCTCATATTTACCAAGGGTGCCAATATTAGTGGAGGGCACTATATAGCAAAAGGTAATGTAACAACTCTTTGTGAAAAAAGGTTGTGTCACTCCCCTACCTGAAATTATTTTCTACATTTGAACATTATGAAGGCTTATAACTATCAGCGCCTGTATGAGCGTCATCGACTAACGGTCATACAGCTGCTCCAGACATGTTGAGCCAAGCTCACGTGGGAAATGCGGGCTTGATTCCATCCTTTCTGATCCCATTACCCCATTTTCTCCACAAAGTAACACAATTGAGCGATTGATGTAACTTTGAAAAAGTGTTTGTCTCTGTTGTATGCTAGCCTAATAAATCAGTTAATGAAGCTAGCACAGTAACAAAGCTTGACTATTTTCATTTCTTTATAGGAACAGACCGCTGGAACAGACCAATGTCATTTTCAAGTCATGCTCATTTTGGGTGTAGCTAAATAGCGGCTCATTCTTGGAGACATGCTGATAGAGAATATTGTGTTGTGCCAAAGTATTGAGTTCAGTTATTGCACAAAACGGGCCTGAATTAGATTTGATTCTGTTACGTGACTCAAATATAAAGGCTTCAGATGAATCTGGTGAATTGAGAGTACAAGCATCCAGTGCTCATTAGCAAGATACAACAGTTAGAAATTATTGAAAGCAATGGGGTTGTGGCTCCACATAAATATAAAATCTGTAGAACTGTACAGATTTTATCTGCAGATTTATTATTAAATATATATATTTTTGGTATAATGCATAAATCTACACTTTTAGCAAATTTTAACGATTTAGCCCAGTGAATTAAAGGCTTTTTATTTTCACCACACAAGTGCCTTGGACTATTTCATTTTCTTAATCATATATTTTTGTATATTTTAAAACATATCATTTCTATTTAGCTTGAATTTTATTTCAGTTTTAGTAATTTAATTACTTAAACATAAATGTTAACAATTTCAGTTAGTTCTGAATCTACAAAAAAAAATGTAATTTTAGTTAACTGTAACAACACTGATCATTAATAGCCATTATGAATAATGCACATTGAATGAATAAGGCTGATGTCACTGTGTAAATACATGGTTACAGTATAAAACAGCAGGCTCTTTGCTCATGTTATTGACAGCACACCTCAGACTCCATAATTACCACAGGGAAACCCCCAGCTCTCTTCTATCTCACACCTGAAGCCCCCATGTGCCCCCCTTTAACAGACACTAATGAGGAGATCATTAATTAAGGCCAAAACGAGCATCTCTGAGCTCTTGCACCACGAGGAAATCAATTAAAGGCTACACACTTGCTTAATTAGGCTGTCAGGAACGGGGATAGAGACACCCACTACACAGGCCTCTGGAGGTAATAAAAGGGGGGTCTTCTTCTAGCCTAGATGTGCATGTGGTGAGGGTGAGAGGATGACTGTGTCACTCCTATTTAAGGGCCATCCTTGTGAAGAGATTAAGCACTAACAGTCCCGACCCACTGCTGTTGATGAAATCTCACTGTCTACTAGCAAGAAGGTGATCAATTAATTGGCTGCCTGAAACATTTATCAGATATTCCTTGTCACAGATTTTGATAGCAAATCAACTTGAAGCTCATGAAAAAGGAAGAGCGCATCCAGAGCTAAATTATTGTTATTACTTTTTAATAAAAATAAATAAAAATTGAATGTTCATGAATATATCTTAGTACTATAAAGTGTTATTGTCATTCAGTCTTCTTCCATTTTGGCCGGTGAGAGGTGGAGTGTGAATCAGTGTAATGCCAGCAACTACTACTGCAGCCAGCACATTGTATATTGCTGTGATCAATTTTAATATGTCATACTTTCCTCCACTGGGGCCCTCTCTCAGCGTGTGGGCTGTGGTTAAAGCTCATATAAGCCTGTGCTTTAGTGCGACCCTGTCTGCACCACCTAAAGCATTATAATCAGCTGAATTGGGATGCAATTCATTGTAACGCTACTCTAATAATATATTACTTGGTGCTTCATATTTTGGCCCTTTTTGCGAGTGTGTAGATTAGATTTTCTGTATTGATCTGGAGCTTTCTGCAGGGTCTAGTGACAGAGTTATACTAGAGCCAGACTTCATAAAGCATTTGGTGAATGGTGTACAGTATGGCTGCTGCTGTTGGTGAAAGATGAGTTTGAATAGAAAATAATATAGCTCATTACAGGTCCTATTTTTTGTGGAAAATACATTTTATCTGTAACGTTAAAGATCTTTATCTTGTGAAGACTGAATCCTGAATACTGAAGCTGTGAATAACTTGCTGTGTTCATGTGTTAATTACTTCATTACTAAAAGTTGTATTATGTAAAATGATTCTTTTGTTTTGTAGACATGCTGAAATCCTTAGATTCCAACAGCCTTCATGCAGAGAACAGAGAGAATGTACATTATTGTGATGTCAGCAGTTATGATTATTAAGATCACATTAGGTTAACTGTCCAGTGACCTCTGACCTCCCTGACAGTGAAAGATTAGTGCGGATATGCAGTAGTTTTCACCATTTTTGACCTGTCCTTCACCTCCTTTGTGTCTCATTCCACTTCCTTTTAAACTACGCTCCTCTTTTCCCTCTGCTGGGTTGGAACATTTTATTTTTCACATTATCTTTTCTTTCTGTGTTTTATTACAGTTTCTCTTGCTCCACAGCACTAAAATGTACCTATTGATGGCTTTCAGAAGATCTTCAATTATATCTTTGTTCTTTGTGTAAAAGACTATGCAGGTTCTTTTTTAATCAATTATGCATGTGACAGTATGCAATCACAATCTTGATGAAGCTGATGAATTATGCACGCTCATCTAATTAAATCTCTCTCTCTTGTTTCATCTTTCCTAGCTCACTTAATCTTGGTTTATTCCAATCTCTTGACATCTTTTTTGCTCTTTATCATCCTATAGCCTTATCTTTTCCACAGTGAGGGAGTGGCTGAATCTTTTGTTTATTATAGTTAGATATCTTGCATGGGCTGTTTTGTCTTGAAATTAATTAAAGAATATAATTGTTGAGCTTAATGCAAGCCTAGTCACGGTCTTATTTAACAGGAACATAAGCAGAAAGAAAGTCCCTAGAGAAATGAGCTTCTTGACAGTCATAATTACATTCATACATTTATTAGAAAGCTTAAAGGATGTCAGAAAAATAGCAGGTACCCATACGGTGAATGACAGAGTACAAGAGTTTTGTGGAAGTTCTTTGAAAGTGCCGATCAGACAAAATAAGTGAATTTGTGTGTCAGAGACTTTACTCTCTCCATTACAGGAAAAATTAAGAACGAGCTTCTTCATGTCTTCTTTAAAGCGAGTCAACATGTCTCTGATTACTAGGAAGATTTCAAGTGTTTTTTTGTGATTACACCTGCACATGTTTTTTCAGACACTTCATCTGGGTGTAGCTAACAGCTCTTACGATTTCTCTTTTTCTCTCCTACCTACAGTAATCAATAGTAACAGCTGCAGTTTCTGTCTGGCACAAAAGGCTAAATGCAGCAAGTGAGGGTCACTCTCTCTCTCGCTTTCTCTCTGTAAATATGTCATTTATTTATATCTTTCTGTCTGTCTGTGTCTCTGGCCTCTTCTCTTTTTGTAAATCATTATTTCATTTTTAATCTGCCATTCCACCTTTTCATTTCTTATTTGATTAAATTCTTTTCACACATTCCTCACACTCCTTTATACTTTCATTTTCATTTTGTCCTCATTCAAGATTGCTCTTAAACCAATTTGTTTCTCCTATTTCACCTCCATCTCTGCAGTTCTCTGCCTCTGTATATTTTATATGATCCATTATATATATATATATGTTTGATTTTCTTTTCATGTGTAGCATTTCATTATAGGGTACTGGCTGTTTTAGGGCTGGATACTTTGTATTTTAGTTATTCTACTTGTTTGTTCCCTTGTAATTTTAGTTACTTTTAAATTTAATGTTGCATAAAGAAAGCATGTCATATGTAAAGAGTAGCACATTTATAAATATATAAATAGTAATACAGAAAGAGGCTGAAGGATGAAGAAATACCACATAAATTGATGTCCATTTTTCTCTTTTGTTGACAGTTCGCATCTATGTGAATTAGATCTGTAAGTGTAGCATTATTAAATTAATTAAATTAAGCACTAATTAATTAGTGTATTGTATAACGTGCTTAATTAAATTAAGCAATTTATACAATACAGATTGTTTGAAAGTGGTTTCTTAGTAATAATAAACAAGAAAGTATCAGAATCAGTGATGCAAACTTCATCTAATGAGACAAAATATAATTTTGCTGCAAGCAGCTCTACGAAGACAATAGTGTCATTATTCAGCTCAAGTCAGTTCAGTGTTGATTCAGTTCAGTTCAATAACTGTCAATATTCAAAATTCATTAATTATTAAACAAAGTCAGTTCCCCTAAAGACAATCATTCAACTCAAGTCAGTACTCGTTAATGAACAAGATTTTTTCATATGAGCTATAGTAATAGTGATGCTACTAATAAACATCTGCAAGTCATTATTTCTTGAGCATATGTAAAAGGAAGAACTCTAAGTTTTCAAGTATTCTTGTTGTGAACCTGATGTGATGTTTCTTTCTCTCTCTATCACACATACGCACAAATAGTTTCCTCTTGTTTGTGATCCGCACAATAGGACCTTTTATCAGTGCAGCCTGTGTCGACAAAACTCTTGTTCCCTCAGCTCACCTACAGCTGCTATTGACCTCTGTTAAATGGATTCTCACACTGGAAGTGCAGTATTGTGTGATGTCCTATTGTGTAACAAATTGGTTGGAGTCAGTGAAAGATTTGATTTTCACTTTATGGCATCTGGATTGAAATGCTAATAAATATTGTCTGTAGTCTTTGTCTCCTGTGCCAGAAGCTGCTCAGAGATAGTGGTCTAAAGCGGGTTTGCATGGCTCACTTCAGTATTATCAAAAGATTATTCTGCAGATTCTAACATTTCTGGGGTCTGCCACGAAATGAATGAACCTCTCAGGGAACAACTGTAATAAAAAAGCAAACCTGCTGTAGATCAAAGCTGAATGTCCACTGCAAAACATGATCCAAGTATGAAATTAGATCTTTGTAAAGTAATCCACCCAACGTTTTAAAGGGCTTGTGTTGCTGGAGAGCCAGATGGAGGGAATCCAATAAAGAATATGGACCTCCTCTGTAAATCATTAATAATGTGGAAACTATCACATTTACAGGCCAACAACAGCCCCCGAGGACACGATAACTCCCATCACAGACGCCC
>JAFVLL020018634.1:0-35023 GCA_021397915.2 Tor tambroides | reverse complement strand
AAAAAAAAAAAAAAAAAAAAAAAAAAAAAAAAAAAATGAAAGAAAGAAAGAAAAGGGGGTGGTGATGCTGAGAAGGAGATGTTGTGTGTTGATACTTCACAGCAGATCTGATGTGTTGATAAGACTAAAGCTCTGCACTGGGAGCAAACACACCCCACTTATCTTGTGGGAATTACTGTCCAAAGTGTTCCCTCACACACACACACAGACACACACACACACAGAGACACACAAACACACACACACACACACACACACAAAGATTGAAAGAGGATGTGCAATCCAACATGATCATCAAATAAATTCTGGTAACACTTCAGATTAGGGAAAACGTACACTATTAACTGAGCATTTTCCCTCTATAAACTCCAAATTTGCTGCTTATTGATAAGTAAGTAAGGTAGTTATAGTAGTTATGTTTAGGTATTGGGTGGGTTAAGGGATTTATAATATGTTCATGCAGAATAAGACATGCTTTATAAGTATTAATAAACAGCCAATATACTAGTAATATGCATGCTAATAAGCAACTACTGTAGTTAATAGTGAATAATGTTCCTTAGTGTGACTTTCACTTTTGTCATTTGCAAATTCCTAAGGCAATAAGGTCACACTGAAAGACTTTTTCACATGTTTCTGCAATTATTACAAAAGTACAAATATAAACTTTAGGTGTGTCCCAATTTGTTTACTTATGAAAAAAAAGGTCACACTTTAATGTCCAGTTCTCACTATTAACAAACCATTAACTATGACTTTTGCCTCAATAAACTCCTAAGTAGTTAGTGCGGTAGTTGTGTAGTTTAGGTGTTGGGTAGGATTAGGGATGCAGAATATGGTCATGTAGACAATGTGTTTTATAACTACTAATAGACAGCCAATATGTTAATAATAGGGATGCTAATAAGCAACTAGTTAATAGTGAGAAATGGTCCCTATAATAAAGTGTTAGAAAAAAAAAATGCTTCAATTACGTAGTGGAGGGGGAGGGGCTATCAGACTCTGATGCTGAATGACAAAATAAAATTCATAGTACACGGTTAAGTACACAGTCCATATAAGTACATAGTGTATAGAGCGTCATGTGGGATGCTACTTTACATTAAAGACATCCTGATAGTCTGATAGTCCATAATGCTGATAGTCTGTAAGGCTTTAAAAAATATAATGGAGCTCCCTGAAGTCCTACCATAGTCCATCACCACTACTGTATGATGTGTTCAACATGTACTATGCTAGTACTTCATCGTGGGCAGCTGTGGAGTGTAGAAGATGGCATTTCTTCAAGAGCATTAGATTTCTTTGATGAAATCTGTATGTGAAACCAGGCATACAGTTATCTTCACTTACAACAGAAGATGTGTCACTCTTTGTTAAATGTGTTTTCATTGACTGAAGTTAGCATTGGAGACTTGACATGTGATTTACATTGAAATTTTAATGCGGTGTGGAATGTGGTCTGGTCCCCGGGGGGAGTTTGCTAAACTGGACCCACTTAGAGTGTGAAGAGACTGGGCTGCTTCATGAAAGAACCCTCTTGATGGCTTCAGGATAAGAGAGTGAGGTCCAACATGAAGCCTTATTGAGGCAAATAGTTGCTTTAAATGACCCTTTGAGTGCAGGAACCTCATAAGACTTGATAAGGGTACTGAAATAGGGTTGAAATAAGCAATGCTTTAGTTACACCACCAGTTCACCCACTCGGGGCATGGGATACGTAAAGCCAGAAACATCATTCAACTTGACCTCAGGTTATTACAGAACTGGAAGGTTCTATCCAAACTTGGAAGAGTGACTGGGATCTGGGATTCCCCAATCATATCTAGCTGCTATCTTTTGCACTTTCTTCTCCAGAAACCAGCTGGAAAGCTTTCATGGTTGCTGGTTGTGATATGACAGTACAGCTCTCTGACTATTTATGGGCTATATCGGTCCACAAGGCAAACAGACATCTGAAAAGACATCAGATAAGTGGTTCATTAGTTGTTCTAGTTGCTGCCTTGGATCAGGGAGAGCTGCTCCCCGAAGTCTACCTTTGCAGGGGTCTTCGCTGCAGAGCAAGTTTGACCCACTTTTTTTATCAGGTGGTGTGATACAGCTGTTCCATCTTCTGTTGGCTGGCCACCAATAAGCAGGCCCACATGGAATCTGTACATGCAGAATTCCACAGAAAACTGCAGAATTGGAACACTCATCATTCACAAAGTTCCACACGTCCTCCCATCTCCCACGCAATTGATTATTAGTGTGCAGTACTCTCAGCTTCATTGAACATTTTACCATGTTTACATATTTTCTGCAGAACACACAGAAAGTCCATCTAAAACTGGCAGGACTGCGACTCTGATGGTCCTGTCAATATGGAAGAACTTTGAATTCACACTGCGTCCTTGTTAAAGGCGTGGGACTCACATGGTTGTACAGAAAGGATTCTGTCTGGCATCATGTCCTCAACATGGTGAAGGTTGTAATGGCTTCTACTTGTTCTTCGCAACATCAAGAAGGCTCCTGGAATGGTTGTTAATCAAAGTACATCTTTGATGCCAGAAAGACATGTGGAATCATGAAGTCCTGGTCACACCCATCATCGGTTGCCACCCTTCACAGCACACTCTTGATTGAACATCTCAATAGATCCGTAAGTCCATACTGATTATAGAACAAAGGTGTGCAGATGATTTAGTTAATCATAAGCCAGGATACAAATTGAGTGCTCTGCTCCATCAGAACCTCTTTAGGAATAACCCCCCAGCTGGTCAGAGCCGATGAGTATTAGGTAGCATAGTCATTCAACACCAGGATCTTCTCATTGTAAAAGGCACACCTTTTAGGAGTACTGTGTCTTATTTTATTTGCTTAAATCTTTCATGTAAGATAAAGTGCAATAACCATTTGCACACACAAGCCCGTCACCTTTGTTCAGGCGGAGGCTGATAGCTTTGGGAGTTCACCCTGATAGTTGATAACAGATGGCAATGGTTCACTGTCCATTACACCCTCTTACCAACACATGAGCACCTTCTGCATCCACAGTTCTTGTAGTTGTACAGTTTCACATAAACACACTACTGTCTGAGAAGCTGGGATAAGCTTCTTCATCCCAGCAACCCTACATAGGATAAGCAGTTTGGAAAATGGATGGATAGAACCATCAGCCACCTGACCTTAAAATAAAAATCTGTTTCTTTTTTTGTTTGATTTTTTTAACTTAACCGCATGTTATTCCAAACCTGTATGTCGTTGTTCTCTCACAAAAAGATACTTTTTCTCCTAGTATCTTAGGGTAGTCCATAAACTTGTGTGTTCCCAGTGTACTGAAATCATATGATGTTCCGTTTTGTATATGGAACAGACAGCACGTTTAAGTCATTATTCACTGAAAATCAGATGTGGACAGTAACAAAGTACATTTACTTGATTACTGTACTTAAGTACACTTTTTAAGTATCTTATTTATTAAGTACTTTACTTGAGTACTATTTTTCTGGAAACTTTTGACTTTAACTTTACTACATTGGAAAGACAAACATTGTACTTTTCACTCCACTACATTTCTATCAAGGCCCTCGAAGTAGAAAGTCATTACTATGTAGCAGCTTTGAAAGTCAGTGGGTGATTTTTTTTTCATTTCTAAAATGTAACTTTTTTCAGACAGTCTATCAGTAATCACTCTTGTAGGGTTACGTGGAGTGATTTCCCAGCATTTTATAAACACTGACCAGTTGCAAATATGATATTTATTTACAACAATTCAATAATAAGAAGTTAATATTGTGGTATGCATTCAACACAATATTGTTTAAATATACCTATAAAGCCACAGAAGAACTGTTTTGTGTCTCCTAAAAAAACACAGTAGGTTTTTGACTTGATGCAGCACTGCACTGACCGCTCTGTGATTAGAGAGCATTTTGACATTTTTGTTTCTGAGTAAAATAAATCTTGCTGTTTTGCTTTTTTGTTAAAGTGTTGCTTTTGTAAAGTTATGCAGCTACAGTTGTTTTGTTGAGTTTTAAAGGAGGTGAGATTTTTTTTTTTTCTTTTCAGTTAATTTCACTGTCCACTCGGTTTAAATGTGGATGAATGGCTACACGTAAATGTGTGCACTGCCATCCTATAGGGGTGGGTATATATGGGTAGTTGATGTATCAATGTGTCTTATGGTGTGATGGAAAAAAAAAACTACTCATATATATATATATATATATATATGAGTATAATATAGTATGAGTATACTATATTATTATACTCATATATATATGAGTATATATATATGAGTATAATATATACTCATATATATATATACTATCAATTATACTCATATATATGAGTATAATTGATAGGCATATATATATATATATATATATATATATATATATATATATATGCCTATCAATTATACTGCTACAAGCTAATCAGTGCATTCTGTAGGTGAAATGTATTGTAAGTTGCAGAGGCATAAGGTAATGCAAGTATTAAAGGTGGGGTAAGTGATTTCGGGTAGCCAGTGTTGATATTTGAAATCACCAAAACAAACAAAAGGATCTCACCCCTATTTTGATAGCTCTGCAACACAGGCAACAATTAGTTCTGTGAAACAAAGCAAAACCAATGTTACTCACCTATCGAGAAGAAACAAAGCAACCTCAGCGTTACATCGCAGGCCTTCCCTCTCCTTGAGTTCTCTCCAGCGCTGGAAAGCTGATCCGATATTTACACAGGTCCTACTTCTTGCCTTATCGTAAGACCATGTCTACACCGGACGCGAGCAGCGCGGTGCGACAAAATACTATAGAACTCATTATAATCAGTGATGCTGTCTACACTGGATGCCGCGCCGCGACATGATAAATCCCTGACAGTAAACTGCTGCCGTGTTGTATTTATGATGTAATGACACAAATTTCAAATGATTTTCAACGGTCGCTTTGTCGCGTACAGACTTTAGCTGTTGCAGCGCGGCGTCTGGTGTAGACACGGTGTAAGCCTTCTTTAGTTCCACAGATGTTTTCCTCTTTTGTTTTTTATCCGCCATGTCGCTCGGCACGGCTAATGTCCGTCATGTGCACTGAGCGCTCTCTCCTCTGCATCATGAGCAGACACGCCCATTACTGCTGATTGGCTACAAGTTTGTTTTGGTACTGGGCCCGACTCAGTTTTCTAAAGCATTTTTGAAAAAATGCATACCCCACCTTTAAATAAAACAATAATAAAACAGTCTGTTGACATAAAAAAGGAAATATACTTTTGGTACTTAAGTACTTTTAAAAGCAAGAGCTTCTGTACTTTTCCTTCAGTAAAAATCAGTCTTTAAAACTTTCAGTTGTAATGGAGTAATGTTTGACCAGCAGTATCTGTACTTTCACTCAAGTATGGAGTTGCGTACTTTGTCCACCTCTGCTGAAAATCCACCACTCGAAGCTTGTGCACATTCGCATTAAGATTCCAAAATATCCAATCAATATTACTGACGTCAATGACATTTTTTTTTTAGTTGTTTTTTTTTTTTGTTTTTTTTTTTTAGTTTTTGTGTTCCCCATAATAAGATAGCACAATAAGGATTTGGAATGCTATAAGAGGGTGAGTAAATAGTTGCAGAAATGTCATTTTTGAGTGACCTATTCCTTTAAATCCAGACTGGTCTCCAGACAGCAAACTACACATTAAATTCTCCAAGCCTTTTAATTGGCTCTAGATCCATTAGACAGTACCAAGTGTTATTTGCCATAGTTTCACTTAGCTCACTGATTGGTTCATAGCCTGGAGAGAACAGGCAAGAGAGACAGAAGAAGAGAAAGACTGCATGAGCCATCTATCTTTTGCAGTTGAGAGCGACTATTGATTTTCTCAGCCAATAGATTGCTCACATGGATAATTGGTAAATTAGCCTGGTAATTGGTCACAATAATTAGCCATTTTAGGATATCATGTGTAATGAGTAATATTGCTGTTCACATTCCCAGCTCAGTTTAGAGCGAAGCGATACCCTCCCCCAACAGACGAGCACCGGATCAATTGGAAAGCAGTCTTTCTCTCCCATCCTCCTTTCCTTTCCATTTAGCACGGCAGGCTTTCCCGTAATACTACATCTGTAGAGGGGCTGACTGAAGGAATGCTTGCATATACATACATACACTTGGGTGTGATTTCAAAGGTATGGAAAGTAACCGGGCAACTGGAGTGAGTGGGTGTGTATGCAGACATTTGGCAAGTACAAGGCAGTATTAACCGCACAGTTTTATGGCAAATAAACATACATAGGTTAAAGGTGGAGTGTGTTTTCAAAGTTAAATTACATTCTCCTTTTCCAGCTTTCCCGAAAAGTGTAAACACTGTGGCGCTATCAAAATATTGATGTCTGTTTGAGCCATTCTGACTGTACCAATGGCATGGCTTTGGGGCAGGACTATCTGTTTGTCCAGCCAATGGCAAATGAGGGGGGTGTTTTAAAATTATTCCTTTTTGCAACTTTATTTTTAAGGGACAACAGGGGAAATAAGATAAGACTACTAAGAGTTTGGTCTCCCCATGGCATGAGTTGGCACATAATTATTTGTTGTCTGAATGGCAGATGCTGCTTGGGAAACCAGTTTGTAACAATCATTATTACATGGCTCTGTGGAATACTTGATTCTGATTGGTCAGTCACCATATTCCGAGGTATGTTACTCCCTGATAACAACCATTAAAAATGAATAACACAGGCTCATCCGGGTAACTGCAGTCAGTCAATCAATCAATCAATCAATCAATCAATCAAACTTTATTTATAAAGCACTTAAAAACAACAAAGTGGACCAAAGTGCTGTACAGAAAAATAAAACTCATACAAGACATAAATACAAATAAAACACATTAAGAAACCACAGAGAGTTAAAAATAATTAACCGAATATCAGCATCAGGTGTCAAAGGCCAGGGAAAAAAAGATATGTTTTAAGAGATGATTTAAATAAAGACCTAGAAGAAGCCTGCCTAATGGGCAGAGGCAACTCATTCCATAAATTAGGAGCTGCCACAGCAAAGGCACGGTCCCCTCTAAGCTTACGCTTTGTTTTTGGCACATTCAGGAACAGCTGCTCAGCTGACCTGAGAGAACGGGTGGGCATGTACGGGTGTAGCAACTCAGAAATGTAAGGTGGGGAAAGGCCATTTAGGGATTTAAAAACAAATAGAAGAATTTTAAATTGAATCCTAAAATATACGGGCAGCCAGTGAAGTGAAGCTAAAATGGGGGAAATGTGCTCGTATATACGTGTTCCTGTTAAAAGACGCGCTGCAGCATTTTGCACCATCTGCAAACGAGCAACAGAAGACCCACTAACCCCCACGTACAATGCATTACAGTAATCTAGCCGAGTGGTTACAAAGGCATGGATTACTGTCTCAAAGTGTTGGCTTGGGAGATATGGCTTTATTTTGGCCAGCTGCCTCAATTAGAAAAAAACTTGATTTAACTACTGCCCTGATTTGACTGTCAAGCTTAAGATCAGAGTCAATTTTCACCCTTAAGTTAGTGATGGTTGGCTTGATGTACTGAGTCAAGGCACCCCAAACAACCAGAGGGGTCCCAGTAGTCCCACCAAAAACCATCACTTCTGTTTCGTTTTCATTGAAACTTAAAAAATTAAGAGACATCCATGCCTTTATATCATCAAGACAACCAAGTAGCGGTCTGACAGTGTCATTCTTTCTAAGTGGCACATAAATCTGGCTATCATCAGCATAACAATGGAATGACAAGCCATGCTTCCTGATTATCGAACCAAGGGGGAGCAAATAAAGAGAGAAAAGGAGAGGGCCTAAGACTGAGCCCTGAGGTACCCCACAAGAGAGAGGAGCCGAAGAGGACACGGAGTCACCACAGCTAATACAGAAAGTCCGGACTTTTAAATAGGACCTGAACCATTGGAGTGCTATGCCCTTAATGCCCACCCACTGCTCCAGATGAGATATTAAGATTTCATGGTCCACAGTGTCAAACGCAGCAGTTAAATCAAGAAGCACCAGAATAACACAATCACCAGCGTCAGTAGCTAAAAGGATATCATTGAAAACTTTTAGAAGTGCAGATTCTGTGCTATGTAGAGTTTTAAAACCAGACTGGAAAACTTCAAGAATATTGTGATCTTTCAGATAGGCCATTAATTGACTACAAACTATCTTTTCAAGGATTTTTGAAAGAAAAGGTAGCTTGGAGATAGGTCTAAAATTTGCAAGTTCTGTAGGATCCAGACCAGGTTTTTTAATCAGAGGTTGGACTACTGCGTGTTTAAAATTTTCAGGTACCACACCTGAAGACAGACTGCTATTAACAACTGCAAGAACAGATGGCCCTACAGTGGGAAAAACCTCCTCGACAATTCGAGGAGGGACAGCATCATATGGAAAACCTGAGGGCTTCAAATGACCAACAATCTCATGTAATACTGACAAAGTCACAGGCTCAAACTTGTCAAAGACAGCAGAGCAAAGGACAGAGACTGAAGGATCATTAGAAGGAGGTGAGATAAGAGCCCTGGTGGAAATAACCTTATCAATGAAAAAGTGAAGAAAATTTTCACAGATAGCAGAGGAGGCATCAACACAGACCGTTTGTGGAACATGAAGAACGGAATCGATAGTCTTAAACAAAACACAAGGCTTGCTACAGTTTGACAAAATAATTTCAGAGATGTAATTTCTTTTAGCATCTTTCACAGTTTTCTGATAATGACGCCAGCAGTCCTTTAGTATTTGAAACGACACATGCAATTTGTCCTTTTTCCATTTACGCTCAGCCCTACGACACTCACGTCTGACAGCACGAACCGTGTCATTCAGCCATGGCTCAAATTTAGTTTTTGGCTGCCTGATTTTCAAAGGAGCCACAGTATCCATAACAGTTTGACAGGTAGAGTGCAACCATGAGCTAAGCGCCTCTGAATAATTACATATAGACTCCGGTATAGCACAGTTCTAACTGAAAACAGATGTGAACTTAACAGCAGTGGAAGGGTTAATGATGCAACGGGGCGAACAGCAGCGCGAGTTTCAACTGTATTACGGGCAAGAGCAATATCAAACAATACAGGCATATGGTCAGAAAACACTGCGTTACAGATCTCAATGTCACGGTGCACACACGAGGGAGGAACGAGGAACAGGCAGACGAGGATATAACTCAAATGATAGTCTTTAATTACATCAGGGCAGGACAAGGCAAGGCTGAGACAGACAGGAACACCGGGGAGTAACGAGTAGACCAGACAACACGAAACTGAACGAGCATGAACTAATATACACAAGATAATGAGACACACAGCTGGACAGACTTAACTAATTATCACATGAAACAAGGACAGGAAACAAACCAAATAAGGACAAGAGGCAGGAACACATGACACACACGACAGAACCCTGACAGTACTCCCCCCTCCCGGAAGGCATGTCCCACGCTGTAACAGTTCCACCAGGGAGGGGAGGTGGGCGCTCTGGAGGCCCCTCAGGACAGACACGGACAGTAACACAGGACGGGGACCTCCAGAGCAGAACAGACAGACGGAGGCCATGGCGGTGCAGAGACTCCGGAGGCCATGGCGGAGCAAGGGGCTCATGAGGCCATGGCTGTGCAAGGAGCTCAGGAGGCCATGGCGGTGCAAGGTGCTCAGGAGGCCATGTCGGTGCAGGGAGCTCAGGAGGCCATGGCAGGTGGTCTTCGTGGCCATGGCCTAGTTCCTCGGCCCGCCCATCCCACCCAGAGCTCTACTACCCCCCCAAAAAAATTTCCTTGGGGAATCCAGGGGGTATCAGGAGCCCTCCGGGGCCAGACAGACAGGAACAGGACAGGAACCCGATAGCCCTCCAGGGCTAAACACACAGGAACAGGACAGGACAGGACAGCCCTCCTGGGCTAGACCGACAAGGACAGGACAGGACCGCCCACCTGGGCTAGACCGACAGGGACAGGACAGGACCGGACCGCCCACAGGAACAGGAGCCCTCCTAGAGTAGAGGCTTCTTAATGGGCATGACAATGAGTCAGGTGCCCTCACACGGTTCCCTCAGCAACCGCTACCACTTCCGTGACAGAGAGGCAGGCGGCTGGATTGGCCTCCATGGCCACAAGACAAGGAGCCCCAGACGAGTCTCCATGGACAAGACATGACTAGACTAGGTACGTTAAAATGTTCCTGTGGGCACAACAAACAAAAACACGGCTCTCCTGGCCGTGACGTGTGGACTTGATCCACGGAGAGGGTAGCGGCGGCCGACGGGCTTGAGTCAGCGGCAATCCGGCGGGCTTGAGTCAGCGGCAATCCGGCGGGCATTGAGTCAGAGGCTGGCCGGCGGGCATTGAGTCAGAGGCGGGTCGGCGGCGTGAACAGGGGAGCCGCGGATGGCAGCGTGAACGAGCGGCAGCCCGTGCTCTGGACTGGGGAGCTGCGGACGGCAGCGGTGATTTCCCGCGATCGGCGGGCTGGAGAGAGCCGCGGCCGGCGGACTCGCGGCACTCGCGGCGATCCCGCCCAACTCCCACGCGTTGCTGACGCGGGCTAGGGCGGGAGGACGAGCGGCGACTTCCATGCCGCGCGGCAGACAGACAAAAACCAAAACAGGAACAAAACAAAAGACTTTTGAAAACGGAAAACAAAACGATGTGAAGGGGCGCCGCTTACTGTTTCGGTCTGGTCTTCTGTCACGGTGCACACACGAGGGAGGAACGAGGAACAGGCAGACGAGGATATAACTCAAATGATAGTCTTTAATTACATCAGGGCAGGACAAGGCAAGGCTGAGACAGACAGGAACACCGGGGAGTAACGAGTAGACCAGACAACACGAAACTGAACGGGCATGAACTAATATACACAAGATAATGAGACACACGGCTGGACAACACTTAACTAATAATCACATTAAACAGGGACAGGAAACAAACCAATTATGGACACAAGAGGCAGGAACACATGACACACACGACAGAACCCTGACACTCAAGGTTACGAACAGGCAAACCAAAGGACAGAACCAGATCGAGTGTATGTCCACGTTATTCGCAGTCGGCGCTATTCGCGTGCTAGGAACAATTTTTCTTCACGGACGCTCTGTACAAATATTTAATTATGTCATCCTGGTATCGCGGACTCGCTCTCTCTGCTGTCATTTTGAAAGGACTGTTTTGTACACTGTAATGGATTGTAAGATAACTAACAAACTAGTAAGATTTTCTTACTACAGTTTCTTTCTAAACAGTTTCATCTTAAATCAATATTTTTTATTGCCATAATTATTCATCAGGTGAAATGCTGTGTAATAAGTTGGACTGTCCCATATCTCTTAATGTCAGTCTAGTTTGGACCTTTCCACTTGCTAGCAACTGCTTTCTTCATGGAAGCTTTGCATTCAAACATTTCAAATCAAATCAATGTGCTGTGTCTAATTATTTAGTTTTGTGGCAAGTAGCTGTGTAATAAGTGGGGCAATGTACAGTGGGGAAAAAAAAAAAAAAAGATCCCCTGCTGATTTTGTACATTTGCCCACTGACAAAGAAATGATCAGACTATAATTTTAATTGTAGGTTTATTTGAACAGTGAGAGACAGAATAACAACAAAAATCCAGAAAAATGCATTTCAAAAATATAAATTATTTTTTGCATTTTGTATTTTTGCAATTGGATTTTAATGAGTGAAATAAGTATTTGATCCCCTGTCAGTCAGCAAGATTTCTGGCTCACAGGTGTCTTTTATACAGGTAAGGAGCTGAGATTAGGAGCACTCTGTTAAAGGGAGTCTCAGCTTGTTACCTGTATAAAAGACACCTGTCCAAAGAAGCAATCAATCAATCAGATTCCAAACTCTCCACCAAGACCAAAGAGCTGTCCAAGGATGTCAGGGACAAGATTGTAGACCTACACAAGGCTGGAATGGGCTACAAGACCATCGCCAAGCAGCTTGGTGAGAAGGTGACAACAGCTGGTGCGATTATTCGCAAATGGAAGAAACACAAAATAACTGTCAATCTCCCTCAGTCTGGGGCTCCATGCAAGATCTCACCTCGTGCAGTTTCAATGGTCATGAGAACAGTGAGGAATCAGCCCAGAACTACACGGGAGGTTCTTTTCAATGATCTCAAGGCAGCTGGGACCATAGTCACCAAGAAAACAATTGGTAACACACTACGCCGTGAAGGACTGAAATCCTGCAGCGCCCGCAAGCTCCCTCTGCTCAAGAAAGCACATGTACAGGCCCGTCTGAAGTTTGCCAATGATTCAGAGGAGAACTGGGTGAAAGTTTTGTGGTCAGATGAGACCAAAATCCAGTTATTTGGCATCAACTCAACTCGCCGTATTTGGAGCAGGAGGAATGCTGCCTATGACCCCAAGAACACCATCCCCACTGTCAAACATGGAGGTGGAAACATTATACTTTGGGGGTGTTTTTCTGCTAAGGGGACAGGACAACTTCACTGCATCAAAGGGACGATGGACGGGGCCATGTACCGTCAGGGCCAGGGCATTTAAAATGGGTCGTGGATGGATATTCCAGCATGACAATGACCCAAAACACACGGCCAAGGCAACAAAGGAGTGGGTCAAGAAGAAGCATATTAAGTTCCTGGAGTGGCCTAGCCAGTCTCCAGACCTTAATCCCATAGAAAATCTGTGGAGGGAGCTGAAGGTTCGAGTTGCCAAACGTCAGCCTAGAAACCTTAATGACTTGGAGAGGATCTGCAAAGAGGAGTGGGACAAAATCCCTCCTGAGATGTGTGCAAACCTGGTGGCCAACTACAAGAAACGTCTGACCTCTGTGATTGCCATCAAGAGTTTTGCCACCAAGTACTAAGTCATGTTTTGGGAAGGGGTCAAATACTTATTTCACTCATTAAAATGCAAATCAATTCATAACTTTTTTTTGATTTTTTGTTGTTATTCTGTCTCTCACTGTTAAAATAAACCTATTATTAAAATTATAGACTGATCATTTCTTTGTCAGTGGGCAAATGTACAAAATCGGCTGAGGATAAAAAAGCACAGTTAACTGCTTCAACCAACTGTACGCTCATCACTGCGCAACACCCTTAGCAACATAAACAATCAATATAGCGTCAAAGTTGTTCCATGTAATATTTAAGCAAAATTAACTGTTTATTATTTATGTAATGAATTGTGAGTGACCCCTGCTGGTATCATGTTGCGTCATTCACCTTTAATTTTTGAGGCCATGCCCTTCCCTCCTCAAAGAAACTCTTCTCAGGAGGGAGATCAGACTTGTCTGTGTGGAAGCCCATGGTTTCTGAAGAATATTATGGGGCGAATATTACAATTTACACTGTAATGACACTTACAAACTCACACTGTGCCACGAATCGGTCTGTTTTAAACTAAAAATCGGAAAACAGCTGGATGTTTTCTCATGCTGAGAGATAGCCTAAGTAGATGTATGTGTGTGATATACCATATATGATTAAATAAAAATAAAAAAAATGAATGAATGACACAGCGGGTGAGGAGAGTTCCTATTCTTTGTTTCTATTTGAGCTCTATTGGTTGAGGCATGTTACATCGGAACATTCTCATGACATTCACTGTTGCTGTCAGGAACTAGGTTTTTTTCAGCTTAAGGGTAGCATTTTATTTGTATTGTATGGTAACCATTTAAATAAGGGGTGTGCTGTATTGTGAACAAGTCATGACTGAAGGAGTTACAGTATAACTCCACTTCCCGTCGTCCCTAAACGCCCTTCGTGATTTATTCACAATACAGCATGGCCTCTCCTAGATTATTGCTTACTTATATTGATGCTGGTAGTCAACAGAAAAAAAATTAAAAATCCACACACAAAACAGAGACATAGCAGATCAGCCATCACTGCCTGATGATTTTCGCTAAAACATGCACACACTCGCAGACAAATCTGAAGTCATCACCTCTTTATCGTGTGTAGAGCTTCACCATATGTGTTTGCATGCTAGCATCTGAGTGGAAATCCCCCCGTCCAGACTGTCGTGCCCTCATCCCACTATTCTAACGGGAAGAAAAGAAGAGACAAGGAAAAGCCATGAGTCATAACTCAATTTACTATGAATGAGGGGACACAGGAAAGATAGCAGGCCAATTTTGCACGTGAATGTACTGTATATAGTTTTATCTGGATTGTTTTGTTTCTTTTTTGTGTCTTTCTGATAATCTATTTGGTAGAGTTTTCTCTACATAAATTTGGTTTAAACTGAAAAGGTTTTGATAGCTTTCTGTGTATGTTTTTTATGTACATGTGTATGTGTGTTACTGTAATCTCCACGGTCTGCCAGCTGATTCTAATCACTAGGGGAATTTTGCAAACTTTGAGTGTCTTTGTGAGCGTACCATCATAAAACAGTTCTTATGAGGTCTGAGGCCACTTTAGCAGGAATGTGATGGGCAAAAGTGTTCGACGTGTTGTTGCAGATTTCCACACCCGGAATACAGACCTTTTTAACAATATGCATGTTATCATTTTAACGGTACATATCCGCAGTCATAGCTTTTTTACCTCTAGGTATATTTAAATATTTGTCTGGCACCATATGCATAGAGTACTGTACATATTGAAGTGAATGTAATGTAGTGTTTGTTGGTCCTGCACTACTAAAAGCGTAGTATTGATTGAGCTTTGAGCCTTCTCTTCATTCTTTTCTTCTGAAACTCTGGCACCTCTTCCGCCCTGTTTTTTTTTTTTTTTTTTTTTTTTTGGTTGTTGTTTTTTTCTGAAAACAGGAAGTACCCTTTAGAGTGTGCTTCCTATTGTCCAGCTCCCTCTTGTATAGAGCAGAGAGTGGCCATGGAGCGCCTGTCTGAGAGAGACACTGAACAGAGTAAATGTGTGTACTGGATTAGAGGAAAACTAGAACTTGTAGTAAATGAAATGAACCGATTAATAAAATGCCATTTTTAGTCAGTTTTCGGTAACAGTTTATTTTAAGGTGTCCTTGTTACACATGTTTTATGTACTTTCTATTGCAATAGCAATAAACTATGCATGCAAGTAACCCTAAGCCAAACCCTAATCCTAACCCTAACCATATAGTAAGTACATGTAGTTAATTAATATTACTCAGTACTTAACTGTGTAATTACACTGTAACAAGGACACCTTAAAATAAAGTGTAACCCCATTTTCTCTTTTGAACTGAAGGTGCAGAAAATCCATTTCAAATCGTTGCTCATTTAACCTCTGAATTATATAAAGTATATGTTTTTCATTCTTGCATGTCGGTAATGTTGTCCATGGGGGAGAAAAACTCCAAACTTCTCTAAGAAGACAGACATTTCCCATATCTGTCCACCACTGCGGGTTGGTGGTTTGAAGTTGTTGGTCAAAACAACAGATCCATAATGATGTTGAAATGTAGGTTACTGACTTACTGATACTACATCAGGAAAACACTTTACTCAACCCAGGTTCATTGGGAAAACAAGCTGACATTTCTGCAAAATGATATGTTTACTTTTTTCGTGACACTTTCAAAGTAAAATGTCCAGTGAGTGGCACTAAAAGTCAATTAGGTTTTATCAGAAGCACTTGAATGTCAATCTGACATTATTGAATGAGGTTGGTTGTTGTACTGTATTAATTGGGGCAGTTCGGAAATGAAATATCTGGTGAGTGGTGCAAAAAGGTTAACTCTCTGTTGCGTTTTTCCAATAAGCCTACGTTGATTTTATTTTAATTTGTCCTTGTTAAACATTAGCAGTGAATAGTATTCATATTTACAATCAACTACCACTAAACCAAACCAAACCCTATAACCCAAACTCTAAACCTTAACCTATAATGAGTGCATGTTGTTAATCAATACCTAATACTTATTTCACTTACTAGTGCCATTACACTATAACAAGGGCACATTAAATAAAGTGTGACCTATATGTGTAATATTATACTTGCATTTTAAACATCATGTTGATTTGATAGGGCTTTGATTGAACAATAACTCTTTTAAAATGATAAATGCTTATAATTTACTTTTTGAGATGCAGTAGTTACAGGCAAAAAGAGAGAGAGTGAATAAATGAAGTTTGCCGCCCTCATCAACTTTCCTTGGGTCATTACCTAGCACCTGACAGCTCAAAGGTCACCAAAGGTCAAGGTTTAGAGGTCACACAGGCGCTTAACCCCCTGCAAATCAGGTTTTCTGCTCGTAAAATCTGTCGCCCCACAGAATGGCACAGGTGTTGAGAGCTGGGGAGGAAAGCAAGATTTATGGTGAATAATTTTGGTCTTTTCCCTCACACAAAATCTGGCTGGAATTGGGAAAGAGCTTTGCTCTCCCTAATTTGGTTTCTCCTGGCTTTATTTCTACTCATCACTCTCTCTCACTTCTTCCTCTTGTTTTCTCTAATTGTCTACTTGAGCGTTTGTACGTGGCCAGCATGTGGGCCCTTTCACCATGCGTAAGTGTATGTTCCCACCAGAGTGTTTGTTTCTGTCAGCGTGTGGTACTAAAAGTGTGTTTAAGTGATCTATATCTCGACCCTCTCAATAACTCTTTACTTTAACTCCAGACAAGCGCTCTCGGCCTCTGCCTCTTCTCTCTCTCGCTCTGTCTACCTATCTTTCTCTGTACAACTACAACATCTATTGTCAGTTACATTAAAAAGTCATTTGCCGGCAGGGACCTCGAGCACAGGGAGCTGTCGGAGCAATCGTGTCTAGACTTGATCAAATAGATGTTGTTGGTTAAAGCCCAGCAGGATCCGCCAGGGGTGTTCTCCAAACGCTCTTCTGAGAATCACGAGAGAAAGAGAGAAATGGAGAAAGAGCGAAGGAGCTTGCCCGTCTTTCCCCCTGATTTTTAGCATTAGAAAATTATGCGGAAACACTGACAAACTCTCTTTCAGCACATGTGAAAAGTGTTTGTTTATGTGTATGGGCTCTGGAAAACATCTCTGCACAGAAAAGAAAAATGTGTTCTTGTTTTCCTCCTCGTTTGTTGCCTCTTTTTCTTGTTTCTTTGTTACCTTTGGTCACTTTTGGCTTTGACTCCAAGACATGCTCTTATAAACAGGAAGTAGGCACAATGACCCAATGGGGCCTCTGCTATGCAAATGCTCTCACATATACACACTTGCTGAGTCACGCTCACATGTTTGAGACTTTAAATTCAGCTTTTTAGCACTAAATGCAATGGATCTCAAGTTTTATTCAAGTGGCTGACCTTTGATATTTCTCCCAGAGCTTGGAGAATTTCCATATCTGTCACCTCCAGCTACAAATTAAGTGGCATTTACAAGTAAAACTTGAGAATTTAGATTAAAATGCACAAGACAATCAGTAATAGTGTAAATGATTAATTGCTATCCTAAAAAGAGAGACATCCTGATTACAGACCTATATCTGCTGATTTAATGACAATGATATTGCATGGAAATTCAATTAATAATTAGTTATACTTACAATGTATACCCTGCACAAAAAGGTGCAGTGGTACAGATTTTATTTTGGATATGTAATTAAAATAAATCATTTGCACACATGCTCCACAAATAGTGAGCCATGGTGGTCAAACAGGAAACATATACATATCTCAAAATAAAATTGTTATTATTATTCTAAAATAAGTATTATGTATTCCATAAGTAATATAAGTAATAATAAAATAAGCAATACAAATTGTTCAAGCAACGTTTAAATCAAAACTGTTTAATTGAGGTTTTATAGCAAAAACTCTTTTTTCAGGATTCTTTTGAAGAAGTTTTTTAATAGATTTTTGTGACATTATAAATGTCTTTACTGTCATTTGTGATTATTTTATTACATTTTTATCAGTTTCCTAAAGCATAGGGTGTATAGTGTGTATCTTAAATGTTTTTAAAGATGTCTCTTATGCATTTATTTGAATCTTATGCATTTATTTTCTTTTCTGTTTTAATATATTGTAAAAATGCTATTTATTTCTGTGATCAAAGCTGCACTTTCAGCATCATTACTCCAGTCTTCAGTGTCACATGATCCTTCAGAAATCATTCTAATATGCTGATTTGCAGCAAAAAACTAAAAACGAAAACATTTCTCATAATCAATGTTGAAAACTGCTAGTTATTATATAGGCCTTCTTGACTGCGACTGTTGCCATCTTCTCTATCAGCTGACTTTTAGAGGGAATATCAGCAGGGTTTTACTTCCTGTTGGCAAAGACTTCAAGCCCTGGAGTCATCAAGCTAACCAGTTTTAATAGTTCTCTGCAGAGAACTCTTCTCCAATTACACTTAATGACTGTCACTTCAAGTTCACACAGTAGGCCGAGCAAATAACACATCCATACGCTGACTTACAGAGAGAAATGTGGGTACGTTCGCTGTTCGCAACTCCCAAAGAGTCCAGAGCCCACTTGTGTATCTGGTGCACAGCCTCTGGCATTTGGGACAGCTGGCAAAACAATAACAAATGGCTAATAACAGCTCTCGGTAACGAAAGATGACATGATGCTTGGAACGCACCAGTGTCTCTTCCTCTCACCCCATTCGCCTGCGTTCATCTCTCCTCCAAACCTGTTTTTCATCGTCTCCTCTCCCCCTGCTCCTCTCTTGATAATCGCATTAGCTCCAATCCCTCGTATTGAAATCCCAAACTGCTCTGCGTATTAATCGTGCAGGAATCTCGTTACAGCTTCTGCTGTAATTTAAGCCATCTGTTGAGGGGTGGGCGAGCGGGACGCCGGGAGAACTTTTACGCGCCTCGGGGCTCTGTCTCTGTGTTTGTGAGGTAGCTATCTGCACGCTTGCTCCTCTCTGTTTCTGAACTGAATGAGCTGGGGAATGAAAGATAAACAGAACAGACAGGTCAAGCTCTGAGACTCTGTCCTCGTGTGACCCTGAGCTGTCTTGTACGCCGAGTGTCTAATTCCTCAATCCAGCATACACAGTGTAAGTGCTGTTGATAGAAAGTGATACTGGAACTCTAGGAGAGTCTATGCTTGCTGGTCTCGTGTAGCCAGATTTTTGACTATCAGCATAAAGTCTGGTCCACATTGCAGCTTATTCTGGCCAAGAATTTGCCATTTAACAGGAGGAAACAATCTGACTGACATATTTTAAAGATTTGATTGCTTTTGCAGCTTATATGCGTGGCTATGGGCTAGATTTACTGACAACTTGCGCAATGACTCTTTTCGGCGCTAAGAAAAAGACTACTGTGAGGAATGACTAAATTTTGACACCGTTAAAATGACACCGTGAAAAATTAGTGTTGAAAAGGAGCAGACATTCGTTTTTTTGATATGCATCTGTAGGAGTTTTCCTTTCAGATGCAAACGTAATGGGAGGAGAGTATTTCAATAAATCACGCAACATGATGGTTATTTACCGTGCCCAGAAAAACATGGCTTAACCTATCTGCGCCTGTATTGTTAGTAGTTTACCTGCACATGATTTTCATTGGCTTTACTTGTTTGCTAATCTTCTAAAGGATTGTGGTCTCACGCTAATTTGCCCAGGTTATTAAATATGGGTCTTTGGTTCTTAAAGGACTGAAAAAAAACTAGCAGCCTGACTTATGGATATTGAGTAAAATAAGCTAATCAAGGGTATGTTTCCCATACGACAATGTAACTCGCTGCTTAACTACTATAGTGCGATGCATCGTTTGAGAAATTTACTAGCTAGTCACAGCTGTTTCCCAAAACTGTACTAACCCTAACCCTAACCCTCACGCTACATTGGTTGAACAATATTTAACTGTAGTTAATGGCATCACTCAAGTGTTGAAGATTATTACTGTAAATAACCAACATGGTATCTGAGAACGACTTCACTGTTTTATGATTTATTTATTTTATTTTCTTCAGTCACATGTTTATTACATGATACTTCGCGGTTCCCCTGTGGTTCTAGAAGGCATTCACACATGTGCGTTTTCCAAAAATTCTCTTGGAAAACTAAAAGATGTAGTATGAAATTTGTGTATACCTATAAATGGAATAAAATAAACAAAATGTACTGCTTGAGAGCATGATTCATTTCGATGCATGATTCATGTCAAACTAACAAGAAACTAAGCTTCTGACCACAGGTTAAGAGCTATAGATGGTCACAGTAATAGGGGGTGAAGTAGTGGAATAGTTAGGTGTTTTGGAAGGTTTTTTCACTTAGTGCAGAAGAGTTTGAACAAAGCTTGAGAATGTTTGTTTTTAAATACCTTGTTTTTATTGTTATTATTATATATATATATATATATATATATATATATTCCTTCAATTTATTGTTGTGATTATTATTATTATTTTAATGACTATTTTACTTCCTTTTATGTAAAGCACTTTGAAATGTGCTATATAAATAAATAAACTTGCCTTGCCTTGTCTATAGTTCTATCCACACAACGTTGTGATGTTGTTTGCAAATATTTGTTGAAACTGGAACCAGAAAACACCACAAATTTAAATTTTCCATTTTGAGAAACCTGTTTTTAGTGCAATACACATCAGACAATCAGTGACCGTCATTTACAAGTCTTTTACATCTGGTTGTAATGTGCATCTCAAACGTGTCTTCCATGAACCCTTGTGTTTAGATTTCATAGAGGGAATAATTTCCTATTGCATGACTACAGTAGTATTTTTCCATTAGCTTTTGGATTATTGCAGGAATTAAGCTCTATGAACAACAAAAGTTTTGTAAACTTTTAAAAAAATTAAAGTCTTTTTGGTAACACTTTAGTTTAGGGATCAATTCTCACTATTAACCAGTTGCTTATTACCATGCATATTACTAGCATATTACTTATAATGTATGCCTTAAGGCCATTGCACACTGAGTCTGAAATTTTCGCATGCGTTTTTCCATTTTTTCGTATTCCCCCATCCTTTCCTATCAAAATGCATGCAACGGATGCGAAAACGCAGAAAATCGAAACTGATCTGAATTTTTTTTGACGGACGAAAGATTCGGAGGCAGTGTGCAAACGTGATTGACACAACGTGAGGTCGTATTTATTTTTTAATGTGCGAAAATTTTGGACAAAAATTTCAGACGAAAATTTCGGCCTCAGTGTGCAGAGAGCTTTATTCTGCATGACCATATTCTAGATCCCTAAACTTAACAACTACCTTACTAACTTTTAATAAGCAGCAAATTAGGAGTTTATTGAGGTTGTAGTTAATAGTTGTAGTTAGTTAATAGTGAGGATTAGACCTTAAAATAAAATGTAAAATATAATGATGTAGTGATGTGTTTTATGTTGTAGAATAAACCATGAACATATCTTGAACTTGTGTTTTCACCACAGATGTTATATAAAGCGTTAAAAAACATCGACTTAAGGACAATTAAACTGGAAGTGCTAAAATGCTAACTCGTTTTTGGGTTTTGGCCAACAAAAAATTGTCATCCCTGCAGCACTCTTTTAGCAGGTGAGTAGACACTCCTTTGCTGTTGTTCGTTGCACATCAGGAAACAACCATTTATGGTACAAATGCAATGTGTAGTCGCATGTGTTTGGAATTACTGGATCGCAAAATGTTTGAAACCCGGCATTTTTGTATAATTTGACATATAGTTTGTATAATTTAATGTTTCCTTACATAGCCATAGTAGTTTCATATCTCTAGTATTACTTTGCACTCTCATACTTCTCACATTATAAAACAATTCAAATCAATACTTTACATTTCATTCAATTATTTATTTGCTAAGTAGCTGTGTAATAAGCAGGATAATGTACAGCCAGTCAATCAGTCAGTCATAATCGCATCACATCGGGGTTCTAATCACCCTGTCAGGGTTTATTTTGCAATAATGACTTTGACTACATTAGCCAGTAAGTATATAAGCTATATTCCGGTATGTATATATAGCCGACTCTAATGTACTGCATGAGATGTCCAACTGTCATTCTGAACTCTGTTGTTTCTCAGAGTTACACACGAGTTCAGCTGAAACAGTTTTAGTTTCTCCTCAGCGCGTGAGTGAACAGTTTAACAGATTAATCCGCAGCATATGTGGTGATAATATGAAGGATTATAATCTGGTGTGAGTTTAACCGGTTTGCGGTGTTTGCTACATCCTGTTTGGGTCAATTATGCTCCAATCTGCTCCGGATGTAGAGAGGACACACTATGCTGAAGCTATCGGAGAGACCCCTTATCTCCAACTCGAGCGAGTCTTCCAAACCTTTGTTCTTCCTGCCTCACAGGAAGTGAGCTGGATTGCCCTTCAGTGAAAGTAGTGTGTGTGTGTGTGTGTGTGTGTGTGTCTGTGTGTCTGTGTGTCTGTGTGTGTGTGTGGAGTAGCTGCCTTGGAGTGAGCAGCACAGAACAGAGGAAGAAAAAAAAAAGAGAAAGGTTCAAAATGAAATAATATTGAACTCAGCAGTATTCAAAGAAGAAAATGCTGTTAAGTTTTGATATGTTACTTCTTCAGAAATAGCTCTAGGCCGGCCACGCAGAAATATGGAGAAGGAGAGCGTTAAAGAAAGGCTAAACCTATGATCTATCCATCCTCCTCGGCCTGCTTCCTCCTTTCATTCCTTCCTCATCATCCCTTTCCTTCATTCTGTTATCTCCGGGCTGCTGAATGAAAACACGTCATGGGCCGCAGGAACAGAATCATGGGAGATCTGTGTTTATGGTCCACAGGGTCTGATTAGTGGGCGAACATGACATAAGCTCTCTGACGTTCACCTTTCTTCTCATTTACACTTTTATTCATGCAGGTTTTTTTTCAAACCCTCAAACCATTTTCAGAGCCACACAGGATGGGCTCGGTCTATGGCTGTTTAAATGTTGCCCCGAGGGTCTCACACGAATTGTAAGACCCTCATCAGGAGAGGAAGAGAAACAGAAAGATAGAGAGAGTCTTCTTCCTGGGCATATTTTTTTGGGGGAAACTATGAAGTTAAATTGTAGGAAAAATCCAAATGTTTTCTGATGGCGGTCAACTTTTATTCAGCATTATGAATTTAGATGCTGCTCAGTTAGTGCTCATAAAAGTATCTGCTCATAAAGTAGCTTCTCGTAAAATGATTATTTAATGTACATGATGTAACTGGGGCGTTTTGCATGATTTTATTATTCACGAAGGCATTTCTTGTACAGGAAGGATTTGAACTCATTTCAACCCTGTTACAGAAACTAAGTATTGGGAAATGTGAGTAGTTATTAAAGAGCTTGTTGTGTGGCAACACCTACCAATGCACTGTTCATTATACCAGCTTCAAGCTCGGAGAATGAAGTTTTCTGGAAATGTGCAGTTCCACTTTGAGTATTTTAATTTGGTATGAGGAAGTTTTGAGGTTCTGGGAACTTTGATCAACAAGAAGGGTCGTTAGAGAGATTGACAGAGATGCAGATGAACTATTTTAATATTTTCCCTCGCAGAGTTTGCTTCATTTTAATGATGTGAACACTTTATTCGGACCTCGGGTTCACACCTGCAAGGTACAGTTACTCGAGTAAATTTAAAAAAGGTGGTCTGGGCCGTTCTGTGTTGATGCTTTGGAAACAAAACCAATGATTCAAAAACCGAAGTACAAAAGTAAGGTGATAAGTCAGCTGCAGCCTCTGATGACAGAAACATACTGTGCTATGATTCGGACCTAAAAAATATGGTGTTAACAGAAACCAGAATCCAGGGAAACATCAAAATCTGGTTTGAATCAAGTGACCAAGCAAAGTATGAAAGCACCCATACACAACTGTTACAAAAGGTGAAAACATTTACTGATACTCAAGAATGAAACACAATGCATTACAATTCATTTCTGAATTGGATGATCAGGGTACATTGTACTTATTTTGTCTTCTGAGAAACATGCAAGTACAGTCGTTTATGTAGCTTCTGAAGGGCAGTATAATGAAAACAAAAAAAAGAAGAAGAAATCTGAAAAGTGTAAACCCCCAGCACTTCTTTCCTTCTTGAGTATCAGTAAATGTTTTCATCTTTTTTAATAGTTGTGCTGCTCAGGACAAAAGAAAAGGGACTCTCAGCTATGGCAAAATATACTGTAACAACAGTTATGTATCATCCAGGTAATGACAAACAGTATTAAGTTACAAGGGTATGTATACTTTTGAATGGGGTCATTTTTTTTATATAAATTCTGTTATTATTTTATCTTGTGGAGTTAAATTAAACTTATGTTATGTGAAATTGCTTATTCAAGACAATACTACAAATAATATGCAAATTCCACGATCCCTCTTATTTTGTTTAAATGATTAACATTTTGCATATTCTATAAGGGTATGTAAACACATGAGCAGAAATATATATATAGTGAATATGCAACACAGTCTCATGGCAGTTTGTGCATATTTTGTCTAATTCGTACGACCTCATTCACTTTTTGCTAAATTGTACGTATTTTACGAGTTGCCCGATTTGAATTTATGAATTCGTACAAATAACCTACCCCTACCCCTGCCCCTAAACCTACACGTCACTGTAGTATAGACAAATATGTGAGGTCGTATAAATTAGCCACCTTGTAAAATATGTACAAATTGGTTGTGAGATAGCAAGTGAGACAGAATGGCAAAACCATATACACAAACACATACAGTACAAACTGTCAAAGTCAGGAGGGAATCTTTGGTTCTTGTCCTGACTTGCACATCTGCTCAATAAATCAATGGGATGGTGATTAAAATTAGTGGAGTTAAGAGTTAAGTGTATTTATGTATAGTGTGTGTGTTTGTATGACTCTGTGTTTTATTAAAAATCATTTTTACCAGCATGATCTGATGACATAGGATGAGAGATGAAGGGTGACAGAGACAGCGACAATGTTTAATTTCCAGGCATATGCCTGATTCAGCACAAAAAAAAAAAAAAAAGCTGGGATGTGTTTGTGAAAAATAAAATAAAATAAAAGTAGGGCAGCAATTAATCTGTTTAGTTGAGCCTCACAGGATGCTGAATTACAATGTCAAGTTTTTTCAAACATTGATAAAATATGAACTGGAATTTAGAAGAAACTCTCAATTCAATACTGAATGACGCACAGACCTGATGAGCATCATGCAAACTGTATATGACATGAGGAAAGAAGACGTATAAACACAGAAATATTGCAACTTATTCTTCCCAAAGTACAAGTTACTTGCACAACATAAACTCAACTGTTTTCATTTTCATTTTCTGACCGAATTCAAAGTATTGGTTGCAAAATAAAAGAATAATGAAACTCTGGTTTCAGAGGAAGAAAGAAGTGAGACTAATCTCGTGGTCTATAAATACAGCTAGTCCAGTTACGGATGTGGATGTTTGGCCATCCCTGGTGCTGTGAGCCTTCCTGATGTACTCATTTCATAAAGCTTGCTAAAAATAAACTGGAAGATTAGACGACTTGTAGTAAAACAAAATTGAAAATAAAGCTGAATTTGATTTAATTTACCAGCTACTAGGTTAAATACCCTTCATCTTGTTTCTTGCTACTTTTTTTTTTTTTTTTTTTTTTTTTTTGAGTTTCCAAAGTACATTTATTGAATTACATTTCAATTTTTAATGTAAAAAACATGCAGCATAATCAAAACCCATCAGTGGCACCATATATTTAGATTAATTTGGGTTTGTTCATCACATACCTTAACACTATGACTTCAAATATAGCACACAAGTCATATGGGATACTTTGACATGCTGCTTTTGCATCATTTTTTAAGCTTAAAACTTGAATTGAAACTTAATAGAAAATAATGGTAACACTTTATTTTAAGGACCAATTCTCACTATTAACTAATAGCTCATTAGCATGCAAATTATTAGCCAATATGGCTTTTTATTAGTACTTATTAGCACATATTAATGCCTTATTCTGCATGACCATATTTTAGATCCCTTTATCCAACACTTAATAACTATGCCTTACTAGCTTTTAAACTCTTAGTTAATAGTTAATAGTAATAAGGATTACCAAAATAACACACACAAAAAAACTCTTTTTGTGTTCTGTTGTAGAAAGAGTAAAATGTTTTTGGAATGACATACCGGTGAGTAAATGATAATTAGAATTTTCACTTTTGGGTAAACTCAGGCCACATTCACACAGCAGCAGAATACGGTTGCCAGTCTCGTATTTGAGTCCTTAATACGGTTACGTTCACACACAGTTCGGTTATTTACGGGCGTGACAACCGCATTCTGTAACCGAACTCACACCCGTAAATTTTCAGGACTCACAACCGCATTCTCGGAACACACGCGCTGTGTGAACGGAACAGGACTGGACAACTAGTTATCTGTCACGTCATATGGTGCGAGAGAGAGCCGCTCTGCCGCACAAACGTGCGTCTACCGTGTGTTTCGTGTTTTCATGTGTTTTCGGTTACTTACAGTGACGGAGAAATGAGCTGCGTGTCATCTGAAATTTTTAGATCCCGTCAATTTTCCACTGGAGCCGCTCCCGTCAGTTTTGTGTTCTGCAAGCATCCGCGCGATTCAAATGCTCCGCTCTCCACCCAAATTTAAAAGCTGCAGTCGGTTAATGAAAATTTGACTAATGTTGAACTCGCGGCTCGATTGGACTCTTGTCGTGCCAGAAAATGATAAGACTTTCAGTTTTATGGACGGCGCCATCTTTTATTTTACATTGGTCACTGTCGCTATGGTTACTGGTAAGGAATACAGGCTCGACTCCCGTTGCACGTTCATACAGACAGTGTTCTAAACACAACTGTAAGCTGCTGTATGAACGGGACATTTCGAGACTCACACCTGTAAAGAAAATGCGGTTGTCAATCCCAAAAAATGACAGTGTGAACTTAGCCTCAGTTTAAATTTGTGATAAAATGGAAGTAGCAACAATCTTTTCTTCAGTAAGATCTGACCGTAACAAACTAAGAAATTAAAAGCAGTATGGAGATTTTGTGATTACACCAAGGCCGTAGCCATGTCTTGAACATTGGGGGGGACCAATATATGTATATACAGTGCAAGAATTTCAAATATTGGGGGGGACGTTTGGCAATTTCTGATTATTGGGGGGACTTGTCCCCCTCAGTGTCTATGGTGGTTACGGCCCTGGATTACACTATATTTTACAGACTGTGTACTTACAGTGTACTTACCCCAGAACGTACTGCATAGTATAAGGTAACTATATGGGTTAAGGTAAGGTAGGTACAGGGTTAGTAGTTATTACTCAGTTATTTAATTGTTATAAGTACAGAGTATATAGATGGAACAGGACTGTAAAATAAAGTGCTACTGATTTTGTTTTATCCATTGGTTGATGATGGGATGTTGAGATGAACGCAAGCTCGTAGGAGCAGGGTTTAAGCAATGCTATCTCACGACCAATTCGTACATATTTTACGAGGTGGCTAATTCGTACGACCTCACTCGTAAGATTTTGTATGATTTGTCTATACCCCAGTGACTGGTAGGTTTAGGGGCGGGCTTAGGTGTAGATCATTCGTAGAGCAACTCGTAAAATATGTACGATTTGGCAAAAATAGTATGAATTTGTACGAGCGAGGTTGTACAAATTCGTATGAAGTAGCCACCTCATAAAATATGTGCGAATTGCCGTGAGATCGGGTTAAGAGGACTAAATGTCTGGAGAAGTTGAATGATCAAGCTATAATATTTTGATTAAAACTTAAAAGGTCATTTTCAGCAGAAGGTCATTTAATTAAAAATTAAAGGTCTTTTTTTTTCAATAAAACACACCGATGAATCAATCGCAATAGGATAAATAACATGCATCGAGAAAATAGGATGACATTTTATTTCATGTTGGCTTTAATGCATTTAGTAAAGGTTGAAAGTAGACTCTTATACTGAGGATCCGGCTCAGACTGACGTAAAGTGTGAGTAAAGGGTTAAGATGCGGAGCACAGCTGATCCCGGGGCAGTAAGGGGTTAACTGTGGGACGAGAGGCAGAGCAGCCATAGGGCCGGGCACAGCGCCAGCTCCACTCATAAACTAGAGGCTTCCAGTCAGTGTGCCAGGGACAGCCCCGTGACTCAGAGAATGAATCCTGTAGAGAGACACAAGATGAGGAAGACCAGAGACAAAGAGTTTAAAGAGACTAATGAGAATAACACAGGGTGCAACATGAATAACATGAATAAAAGTCGTATTCAGCCTAAGAAACTTTCTGACATGGTCTTGGGGCTTTAAAAGAAGGTACAAAGGCTGAAAATATATAGTAGCTCTGCCATTTTAAAGACTGCATTGAGTTTTTAAATGAACACAGTAAAAATGCAATGCAATAAATAACCGTTTGTAATTCGAACTGTTCCTGCATCGAAGGATGTTATATTTAGTCTTTTGTTTAAAGATAATTAAAGTGAAACTGTTGTATAGTCACATCTGGAGTCATCTACTATCAGTGTGTGACTTTGTTGCGTGTCTAGGTTGAAAAGTGCAATCTTTTTCTGTCGCTTTCACGTACAAAGACATCTGTCAATGTTTAAAACACATTCCACCCAAATGTGGGAAAAAGTCAGTCAATTTCAGGGTTTGTTTGTTTATAAGAATGAAAAAAGCGTCTCACAGCGACTCAAAAAGTCTTAGTCTATAGTGTCTCTTCAGCTGTTATGAAATCACAGTTTTTCCAGAAGTTCGTCTGTGTTTCCTGTTGAACGTATCTCCAGCAGAGGGAGTTAAGGTTGAAGTGTTCATGTCCAGACCAGTGTGTGTGTGTGTGTGTGTGTGTGTGTGTGTGTGTGTGTGTGTGCTCACATGTGTGTTTATTTAGAGGTTAGCCTAGTTTCACCAATCACACTGCCGGTTCATGGCAGCATGACTGAGTTTACTTCAGTTTAAGGAATATAGTGTTGCATAAATATATACAAACTCACTCTCAGAACACAGTAATGAAGATAATCACACACACACACACACACAGACACACACACAAAGATTAACTGCCTGCTTAGTCACGTTTTCAACAGGCAGGACAGAAAATGGTTTGGCAAATACTTACATAACCCCTTTAAACTGCTTTAATTTTACCATTGCTGGTAAAGACGCTAAATAGGAACCAAAATAAAAAAGAATAACTGCTCAGCACCTTACAAAAACATTTACGAAAATTACCCAGGTAACCACAGATACAGTTTTGGTTGCTATTAAAATGATAATATGCGACTAATATGAGATCTCCTTCAAAAAGTTCCAGCTTCAAAATCTTTCTGTAATTTTGTTTAATTTCTATTCATGATGACAGTCATGGTAAACATATATATTGTTTGTGCGCTTGTAGTGTACTTCAAAAACTTGCAGAACTGTTTTGACAGATAATATAATATTAATAAAATAAAAGAACACTTAAGTGACTTAAAGAAAGACACTTTGATGACTGTTTCTTAACACATCAGGATATTTTATTAATCTTTTGTCATGCTTTAAAGAACTTTACTTATTTTGATGTGCTGATTATCATCTAAAGCACCTGTAAAGTGCTTTATTGTAATTTTAAGTGTAGTGTGTATATTACATTTAAAGTTAAGATATTTTAAAGGTACTAAATTACAACTTAATTAATAAAATTGTTCATTAAAAATATATTCAAATACAGTAAATAAAAAACAGTACTCTATTTTCAGGTTCATACTTGAGTATATTATTTTAAAGTGCATTATTTTTGTAGTAAGTAAAGGTATACTGTAGTGTACTTTTTTCAAAAGGGTTTGTCTTGTTTTTGGTTGATTCTGCTTGTGGAAGATGTCTTTTTTTTCTTTGCAGTATTAAGAAATATTATCTTGTTAGCTGTGTAATTGTTCATGACTAAGATATGGTGAGCAGAAGTTGTTGAAGGGGTTAAGTGTGTGTCTGTGCAGAAAGCGAGGGAGTCGACATCCTGGCAAGCGCCAGTTTACACAGATGGAGCCGCTCTCTGAATAAACCACAAAAAATTCCTTTCTCTGTCCAAGTTAGCACTTCTCCAAGAGAGGACATGATCCTCGTCTCCTCGTTCCCTCTCGCTCCGACTACGCAAAACACAAGCGGCAGGCCAGGTCAGACGAGCCCCGATGGTTCCCCGTATATCAGCCCCCTTCACATGCCCCATGAGTGCCTGGAAAAGAGCAAACAGACCAGAGACGCGGAACAACAAGAACAACGCTGTCTCTCTTCAGTCCTGAGCATACAAAAAAATGAAAAGTGTGAATGAGAGAGTTTTACTCTGTGCTGGTGTTGTTGTGTGTACTCTCCACAGGTCATCCAGCGGTCTTATCAACAGACACACTCCAGGCACTGGACTTTGCTTCTTTGGCTCCATTGATGGAACAATGAAAATCTTCCGCTCAAGGAGATGCTTACAATGAAATAGGTCTTCGTTATAGTTAAAGGCTGGACTGTATCCTATAATATTTGGTTTATTCACGAGTTGGAAGGGTGTATCACTCACACAGACCTGTAAAGTCTCTTTCGTATGACTCATGTCAAGGCTTCAGTGCATCTTTCCAAACAAAGGTCATACACGCTTTGACCTCCATGTGAAGTGTGCTGTGGATAGCGTCATGGGAGACGGCTTTACGAGACAGCTAGGTAGCAGAAAACCGGGAAGTGTACACAGTAAACAGTAAACGCAAATGAAAGATGTAACATGTATTTCAACTTAAAACAGAAAAAGGTCCTGCTCTGATTTTCATGGTGACAGCTCTCGCATACAGATACATCATGTGAATTTCCAGAAGTCATCAGCTGGGCTTCAAAAGTTTAGAGTGAAAATTGTTTGAAATCTGAGCACCAAATGTTTGACAGATAATGCAATACTCCACCAGGGATGGTGCTGTTCTTGAAGTAAGTGTATTGGGAAAATTTTTAATGTTAAAAAGCTGGATTTTCAACCAATGAGAATTCACTGTGGGTGGAGTGGCCTGTCATACCAATTATGCAACAAAATCACATATAATCTGAACATATTTAGTGTTTAATGCACTATTATGTAGATTTTCGACCAATGAGAGTTCATCGTGGGTGGAGCTACCCGTTACAGTACATTCACACGGGTGTTGGCGTCGACGCTTGACGGAGGGGATGTCTGAAACTTGGTGCTGACGCGACCGTCATAGTAACAACAGCCAATCACATCAGTTTTCTGGTGTTGCATGAATGGGATTGGCTAGCGTCTGCACCGGGGTATTTGCATAAGGTGATCTGATTGGCTGACGCCTGCGTTGGGGCTTGAAAAGTTGAAAGTTTTTCAACTTCTGCCGTGAGCAACGCCAGTGGCGCAACATAACGGATCCACAATTCAGTTCGGCAACGCATGACATCACCCATTCAAAGTAAATGAGAATCGTTAATGCCAACGCCCTGTGTGAATGTATCGTTATACCGATTATGTGACAAAATCACTTATAATCATAACATATATAGTGTTTAATGCACACTATGCAGATTTTTGACCAATGAGAGTTCACTGTGGGTGGAGATAACCGTTATGTTTAAATCACAGCTATGTGGATTTTCGACCAATGAGAGTTCACTGTGGGTGGAGCTAACCATTATATTTAATTCACAGCTATGTGGATTTTCGACCAATGAGAGTTCACTGTGGGTGGAGCTAATCATTATATTTAATTCACAGCTATGTGGATTTTCAGTCAATGACAGTTTATTGTGAGTGGAGCTAAACATTGTGTTTAATGCACAGCGATGTGACTTTTTGACCAATGAGAGTTCACCGTGGGTGGAGCTCACTATTATATCCATTACTTGACACAGCCAATCAGAACTTGTTTGTTTAACACAAAGTTATGTAAATTTGTGACCAAAAATTTTTAAGGGTGGAGCTACCCGTTATAACCATTTTGCTACAAATTCACAGCCATTCAGAGCATATTTAATACTTATTACACAGCTATGTGGATTTTCAACCAATGACAGTTCAGTGGAGCTACCAGTTATGTGACATAATGAGTTCAAAGTGATGGAAACAGAAGCCCAGTTACTAACAACTTGTATTTTTACACATTTTACTGGCAAAATGCATGGCTTGCACCTGGTTAGACATGTCTATGTCTACTTGAGTTGATCTCCTCTTAAATGCAATATATGTGCAGTTTCCAGTTGGTGCTCTTTGGAAAATGGTTGTTTTTCTCCCGGTTGCCCCATTTACTGGCATTGAAAAAGACAGGATTTGCCCTCACCCTCTATATTGAATCCAGATTCTTGAGACCTGATCTGAGCTGTTAGACTACTGTGTGCTGCTGTAAAATAAAGAGGTGCCACAGGCCTGTAAAAACAGCAGGAAAGAAGCAGAGGAGAGAGAGAGAGAGAGAGAGAGAGAGAGACTTCTGTGTTGGGCTACTAATGAAGCACTGTCATCATTAGAGAATCAGGAGGAGGTCTATAGACGGAGAGGAATGGGGGGTTGGGGGTTTGGAGACAGCTAGGCATGAGAGGGAGGGGAAAGGGGTAAAAGAAAGTTGTTCAGAGTGGATTATTTTTATATGTTCAGGGGAGTGGTGTGTGGTGGACTTCTGAAGCGAGGAGCCCACTCTCTGCGTTTGGTTTCAGGCCAATGTAAATTCATGTTCCGTTTGATGTTGCCCGTTTCCGGGATGAAGACACATTAAGTTAAATTTAACTTACAAGAAGCAACCAATACTATAACAACATTTTAGTATGCTTATGTTAACAGAGTGTTTATTAAAACCAACAACGTGTCTCATTTTTTCTAAAAAAAAACAAAACAACAATAACACTTTATATATATAAGTATCTTATGTTCATCAAGACTGCATTCACTTGTTGAATACAGGAAAAACAGCAAGATTGTGAAACATTATTCTAATTTATTATAACTCTTTTTATTGTAATATCTGTTAAAATGTAAATTATTGCTGTGATCAAAGCTGAATGTTCAGCATCATTACTCCAGTCTTCAGTGTCACATGATCCTTCAGAAATCATTCTAATATGCTGATATGCTTCTCAGTTATTATCAATTTTTATTAATGCTATTAATAATGGTTCTTATTATTACTAAGGTTGAAAACTTGAGCTTGTTTTGGTGGAAATAATTTTTTAGGGTTCTTTGATAAGCAGACAGTTCAAAAGAACAGAATTTATTTGAAATGAAAATATTTTGTAACATTAAAAAAAAAAAAAAAAGTATTTTCTGTCACTTCATATGCATTACATCTTATTGACCCCAAACTTTTAAATGACACACACACACACACAAATAAATAAATAAATAAAAAGTAAATAAATAAATAAATAAATAAGTAAATAAATAAATAAATAAACATAGCAAATGGTAAATACAAAGAAAAGTTTTTTGAGCAGCAAATCAGCATATTAGACTGATTTCTGAAGGATCATGTAACACTGAAGACTGGAGTAATGATGCTGAAAATTCAGCTTTGATCACAGAAATAAATTACATTTTAAAACATATTCACAAAAAAGCAGCTATTTTCAATTGTAATAATATTTCACAATATTACTGTTTTTACTGTATAGCAGTTGAAGAATAAGGACAGTATAGGGGCTGAGTCTAAACAAAGAAAAAAGAAAGCAAGAGAGGGAGGTTGAGAGTCTGTACATGAGCCAGATGCCTGCGGTGTTGTCACTGAGCGAGCATTAAGTCACACACATACAGTATATCATTACACACACACACACACACACACTTACAAAGCCCCGAAGCAAAGAAGAAGACTTTTACCATGTGCAGCTCTCCCATATCCCTTCATAACAGCGATCTGAAGAGGCATGTTATGACTGCTGTCTCGGCCTCTGCACACCTACTGGCATTTCCTGTGAGCGCTCAAACAACCAAAGACTCTACAGCTATTAGCCACTTCGAGAGCAGAATCTGCTCCAGCATTAAGAGCTTTCCTTCTTCATCTTTTAGAATCTGCATTGGTTCTTCTCAGCATGATGTCTGCATATGATGGGAACCATGTGCTCTGGCAAGCACAATGATGAGCGCATCCTATCAGTTAGACCAGCCTAGCGTATCAGTATCAATCAACACCTTCAATGGTTGATCTGAATGAAAATTGTCACATGACTTTACGTTTGGGAAACATGACCACAAACTGGAACGACCGAGTTTGAATGGTGTCAAAACATGAATTCCTTTTACTTTGTATTCACAGTTAATCTACTCTTTATTTCTTTCTGACCTTTAAATCAACCAGAGAAAGGCATCTGATCCTGATAATATACAAATTAACCAATTACCCCTTTGACCCTCTCAAGGGCTCTCATGGGATCTCGTTGCAGTCAGCGTGACATGTTACACACTCTCCACCAGCCCAGAAAGGCCCTCTGTGCAAACAGATGTTTTTAGAATAGTGAGTGTGCTTAAAGAAAGCAAGCAGTAAGCCTATATAGCCTTCTGACTGTATTTTACGGAGTGTGTTACACATTACTGCACGCCATTGCGGAGATTAAAACTACATAAAAACAACAACAAAAATCCATGTTGTTGTATGAATCACAGCTGAAAATCTCTCTCACACACACACACACACAAACAAAAAAATTATATTTTCCACAAAAAAATATGAAAGAGCACAACTAGAATGAGCACAATTAGAATGATTTCTGAGAGATCATGTGATGCTGAAGACTGAAAATGTATCTTTGCAAACACAGAAATAAATTACATTTTAAAATACATTAAAATAAATACAAATAAAATCAGACTTCTTTCAAACATTAAAAATAGGGCTGTCAAGTGATTATTTTTTTAATCTAATTAATTACACAATGTGGCAATTAATTAATCTATTTAAATTAATCCCCCATTGAAATTAGCTGAGAAATTACCCCCAAACGATCATTTAAAGCCATTATTGTGTTAAATGAGAAAAAAATTACATAGTCACTACAAAAAAAAAGAAACGTTTTATTCGATTCAACAAACTTGAAACATAAACATAAATAACAAAAGTTTAGGCTACAATAGGAACACTCAACATTTTTGAAAATAGGCTCATTTTCCAACTCCCCAAGAGTTAAACAGTTGAGTTTTACCATTTTGGAATCCATTCAGCCCATCTCCGGGTCTGGCGGTAGCACTTTTAGCGTAGCTTAGCATAGATCATTGAATCGGATTAGACCGTTAGCATCTCGCTCAAAAATGACCAAAGA
>JAFVLL020018632.1:0-12361 GCA_021397915.2 Tor tambroides | reverse complement strand
GTAGATCTCTCTTTTATCTGTCTGTCTTTTGTTCTATCTATCTATCTATCTATCTATCTATCTATCCTATCTATCTATCTGTCTGTCTGTCTCTCTTTTATCTGTCTGTCTTTTGTTCTATCTATCTATCTATCTATCTATCTATCTATCTATCTGTTCGAATTATAAAAGATTGTACACAAAAACATTCACATACGACTCAATAATAAATGTTAATTGGCATAGAATATTTTAAGCCTCTGGGTTTTCCTATGACTAATAGTTTCATCTTTGCACACACTGACAAGAATGTCAAACTGTTTTCCGGACGTCATCTCACACGTATGAACATCATGCTGTTCCTTACTGGTTGCCTGTATTGCATATGCTCTTGACTCAGATATTGATATGAGAGCTCTCAATCATTGGTGAAATATTTTCTGTACACAACTCTGTTGTATCGTGTAGTTCTTCATTTGATATTGCCAATCTAGCTAAAGTAGCTATAGTTTGGCAGTGCATGCAGTGGAAAGACTTTGGTTCAGTCATACACAGAAACAATTTGAAGTACTGAAAATCAGTCCTGAGGTGACGCTTGCCATATGTGTGAGAGGGAGGAGTTTTATTGAAAAATAATTGAGTGAGATGACAACATTGGAGACACATTCTTCCAGTCACACACTACCTAGCGCACATTAAGAATCCCAGCGAGTTTACATAGGAAGAATGCAACTCCTATTCTGACTCTATTGAATTCATATTGATCTCAGCACCCCCATCTCTATGTCAGAGTTCATGGGAAATAAAATGTCTGAAATTCACTACCACCTCAGAACCTCCATATAGTGGTTTCACTCAAACATAATCGATTCCTCTATTGATTGCACAACAAATATACATATACAAATATAAATAACTTACATACAGCAAGCATGATACAATATCATGCTTGCATCAAATGCCAAGCAATTTTTCTAAAATTGATTTTCCAGTCATATATATCACTATCATTTAGAGAACTCAGACTCATCTCATTGTGACCTGCAGCCTTAGAGAACTAATAGAAAAGAGATATTAATAATCTGTGGCTTTTGGTTTTAATGTGGTTGTTTCTATAGTTTAAAACACTGACATGCAATTAATTTGTTCGTAATTAAGAAATGACCAATATTCCAATAATAAACATGGGTGGTATTCAAAATCACAGCAACAATAAAAATATTTATTTCCTTTTATCGACATTACATCCAAAATATTTTGTCACTGTTATTAGATGCATGGTATGGTTAAATAAAATTTATATTTGAATGAAGAAAGCAGATTTGTGAAGTGTAACAGATACATTTACTTTAATTCATTTAGCATGCTTTTATCCAAATCAGCTTACAAATGAAGAATACAACAACTTGAGTGATTCATCCTAGAGGTAGTAATGTGAGAAGAGTAATTAAAGTACAATCAAATTCAAAGTTTAAAAAAAAATTAAAAAAATCTGCTCAAATATATTAGTGCAACATATTTATCATATCTCTGGGGACAAACAGGAATTTTAAAATACTACTTCAAGGCTATTTACTTAACTCTAAGATATTTAACTTTTATAGCTATAAATTAATTATTTAATTTAATGTATCTGTTAACAAAAGACTAACAAAAATGTTTTAAAATCAACTCAGCATTTTAGAATTGTACAAAAGAAGGCATCAGAGCTTGTAAAGGATCACCTTCACATATATTGATGATGAAAGATGTCTGAACTTACAAAGATTGAGAACTATTGCCATAAATGTATAATGTAATATCTAGTTACAGAATTAGTATTTAATGTCTGTCTTATATTCCTTTATAAATAGAAAGATAAGAGCACTGGCCACCTAGAACGAAAATGTAAAGAAAATGTATAGCATATCAGTCCTATATAAAATATGATTTTCAATGCTGACATCTTTTTTTTTTTTTTTAAGAAATAACAAAGTACTGTAGTTTAGGCTTTTGTGGACATTCACTCTAGAAATATCAAGTTTTTGTACACATACACGACAATACCATGGTGTTATGTACAGCAACATGGTAATTCTATCAAAGAACCATGGTATTATAATAATACCATCACTTTACCTTGCGTAAAGACAGGCCGCCAGTACTACATGCGTGCGCCGCGCACTTCCAGAACGCAGCTCTCTGATTGGTCAGACGCTCGGAAGTGCGTCACGGGATAACAATATGTCCGCGTTCATTTGAAACAGAGTAGTGTGCTCAATCGGTTTTCACTGCACACTTTGATGTGTTTGTATGTTGGGCTCAACGAGCAGGCGATTGCAGAGGGAGAGGCATCTGTCAAAGGGAAGGACCGCACTCCAGGACAGGAAGCTCGACTATTTGTTATTAGCAGGTGAATATTTGAGCGGATGTTGTTAGCAGTAGCGCCGCTGCTAATGCTGACAGGATGATAGACTGACTGCAATGTAAAAAGTTTTGTATTTTACCTCAAGCAGTGTAAATATTGTTATTCATTACAAGCGAGGACAGAATCTAAGAGGTCTCGTGCAGTGTAATACATGATTTTATTAAAATATTTCCCCGGAATTAATTAAAGTGATGAATTAATAGCACATCATAACATAAATAACTGTCACTGATACATGATACTGGATGAAATCGTCAATACATATTGTATTATAGCCGGCAGCTGATGACCCTTTGCTTTGTGTGGTAATTTTAGCGAAAAAAAACTAGTATAAAGTAACAGTGGACAGTTGAGGTGCATGAAGGATACTTACAGACTAATGATACACAGAAATAAAGATGTATATGTGTGAAAGATGGATAGACATTGAGAGGGTATGTGCACAATATATATGGGAATAATAATAATAATTATTATATGTAGTTAATTTAAAACCATAAAAACATGTTTGTTAATTGAAATTAAGTTAAAGGTGCCGTTGGAGATCTCGGAAAATGCTAACTTTAGCCTGATAGCACTGAAAGCGAATGTCCCACCCTCCCTGCAATCGCCGTCCAAAGCCACGCCCCCTGAACACACATACGCTCAAAGAGCAGAATACCAGAGACAACATTAAATTACTACAATAGGCTACATCAACGGTCCAGTTCAAAGCAAGCATATATGTTCCATACAAAGGGCAATTAAAGTGTGCTAGATGTGAATTTAAATGGTATTTATTTACAGAGGTATATTATGTCACACTTCTCTAGTAAGTTTCGTCTGTGTGTGAAGATGCTGCGCAGCGCAATCCGTGAGTGAATGTTCCGAAGTGAAGTAAACTTCAACGGATTTCCCCTGCTCAGGGAGTAGGGAGCAATGAACACTGTGTAGGGAGCATGTCAATCGGAACACAGTTCATGCATGTAGCTCTCTTCTAATGAGCTGGTTATCTGAATCGGGTGTGTTAACTAAGTGAGACATGCAAAATATACAGAGCGGGGAGCGCGAGGACTGCAATTGGGAACCGCTGGGCTACATCATGTGTCATTCACCGGTGAGAGAACTTTATAGCACAGTTAGTGAAAGTACTACAATACCAGGAAGGAAGATCGGGTTGTTGATGTTTGCCTGCCATTCTCGCTCTGTCTGCAATAGCGTGCGTGAACGCGCTGATGACGTGTCATGTCTGCGCGAACAGGGTGCGCAGAGGTATGCAAATACATACGTTGACAGGCAGGTAGGAGAGAAAATTAAAACGCTCGGACCGAGGGTTTTGATTGGGCGAACATTTCTTGGTCCTACACCTTCCACAGAATATATAAATACAGATAAATACATTTAGACCACTTAACTTAATGATTGCTATCAGGATGTGAAGAGACTTTCAACCAGAATAACAAAAAATGTTTCTGAAGACAATCACCTATGATACCTTTAACTTTAACTGAAAAAAAAAAAACTTATTTTATTTTCAGGTAGTTGCCAAAGCAGCATTTCTTATTTTTGTTTAGTTTAACTTTAAGTTATAAAATAACTAAAATTAAATAAACTAAAAAGTCAAAATGATAAAAACACACAACAGAATTACTAAAATTAAAGCGAAAACAGAAATATATAAATATAATGTAATTCAAAATATTAGCAAAAACTATAATGCTGAAATAATAGATGAATATGGTTTATTGAACATTGAGGCATATTTTGTGAAAAAAGCAATGTCAAAAAATATGGACAGATTAACATGCTCCTTTGAAAAGGTGTGTAAGACATGTATGATATATAACAATATATATGATAAAAAGGGACTCATAATTAATGCAGGCATATTGCTTTCCATACTGAAGGTGGCATAAATGTCAATGCATAACACAATGGTTTGTCTGTAAGTATGTCTTTGTGTTTCACAGAAATAATGCTGATATTGGGAACTCATGTCGCACGTGTATGAAGAGAGAGCCACAATGATAGCCGCAGGCGAATTGCAGTCGTTTGTCCCGTTCGGTCGTGAGCACTGCAAAAATCACCCGAATGCCGTGAATCTCCAGCTGCGGCAGCTCCAGCCGGCCTCTGAGCTCTGGTCTTCTGACGGGGCGGCTGGACTCGTGGGATCCCTTCAGGAGGTCACTCTACAGGAGCGCGAGAAGGTAGTTTGTTTTTGACTTTGTTTCTTCTGTGAAACACAAAAGGAGATGTTTAGCAGTGTCTTCACACTGCTCTTCTTCCCTAAAGTGAAATAAAACACACAATATTTTAATTAAGAACTGTTTGAGGTATGATTATGATGTGATTGGCAGGAGCGCTGGCAGCTGAGGAAGGGAACAGCTCCTGATGAGGTTGAATATGAGGAGGAGCTGTATGTGGCTGGAAACATGGTCATATGGAGTCGTGGCAGTAAGAATCAAGCCTCGTATGTATACAAGGCCTTCACGGTGGACAGCCCAGTTCAGCAGGTACTGTCTGCAAATAAATGATGCTAGACCTTTTTTCAGAACAAACCTCACTTTTTTTGAGCTATTTTAGGTTATAGTGTGAAAATTGTAGTAATTACCGTTTGTTTTCATTGTTTTGTATGCAATACAATGACATACAGACATTTTTTTAAGTGCCTAAAAACTTAATGTGGCTACTGTATTAAGAATCACTTTTCATGCTTACAAGTATAATATAGTTTCACTTATTATTTTATAGGCTCTATGGTGTAATTTCACAGTCCCTCAGTCTAAAAAAGATGGTAAGAAATATACATTTTTGTGTTGTTATATTATTGTTTCCACACATAAAGTAAAATAAATAAAAAAATGAATATTATTATTATTTTTCAGTTTCTTGAAAATAAAGAAATATTATTATTTTTCAATTTCTTAATTTTTTATTTTTGTCATTTAAAAAATATATTTTTTACATTTATATTTAATTTATTTTTGTTGTTTTATTAATTACTTTTTTGTATTTATTTTTAATGTATTATTTGTATTATTTAATTTACTATTTTTATTTGTATATAATTTATATTTTCATTTAATTATTAATTATGTTTACTTATTTTTGTGTCTCTTTATTATGTTTTTTCTTCTTTCTTTCTTTTTTTTTTTTTTTTTGCATTTTAGTTGCTTTGTCTATTGTCAGTAGCAAGTATATGATGCTAAATGTTGTTCCTAGAATTTTTTTGTTGTTGAGTGATTGTTTTTCCCCATGATCTCCAGTAAAGGACGTTGTGGAACAGACAGTGTGTATTGTCCAGAGCACCTGTGTGAACGTCCACAGCATGAGTGGGAAAGACTTCATATCTCCACTCCCATTCCAGGTCAGAATGCTTGATGCCTGTGTCTGTTTAGTTTCTCCACACTACATCTCTATTATGTGATGAACTCCTCACTCACAAGTCCATTTTATATGTCTGTATCAGCCTTGTGTTTTTGGAGGAAATCTTCCAGCAGAGCCATTGTCACTGGCGGGCATTTGTTAGTGCCATCAGAGATTTATTCAGCTTGACTGTATTTTTTAGCTCAGTGACTGATGATGTGTGGTAGTTGTCCATTTCGTGAATCATAATGGGTTATTTGGCACATGGACAGGAAAGGGTGGGCGGTTTGGTTTTAGTAACAGTATTTAGACAGCACAATTTACAGTTCTGGCTAATGCTGGCTTTATTTTACATGAGCATATTCTGGCATGCTGCCCCAGAGGCTTTTCCTAAACATTTTAGACATGCGTTTATAACGTGGGCAATGGAAACAGGGGACTGGAATTGAGAGCCTGAAACTTTCTGATGCAATGCACAAATCTTTTGCATAACAGAAAAAAAGTTTGTTTGTTCGTAAAAATGTCTGTTGAATAAAAGCAATAAAGCATTAAAGACTGTGCTATATTGTGAATATAGTATCTTTCATGCCTTTAGCTGTAATCTTTAGCTGTAAAATACTATTTTCCATCAGCTGCAGACTTGTAATGTTTCATTAATGTTATTGGCATTGATTTTAGGTCTCTGCTCTGTGGTCAACAAAGTTTGGCCTGCTTTTGGAGCGTAAAAATATTACAGTTGATGGCCACATGAGCCCCATCAGGTATGCTTGATTGTTTATTTATTTGATTGTAATGTTAAAAATGTTAAGAATGTCACTGTTTGCATTTGACTGTTGAAACAAATGATTTGAATCTTGTTATCAGGGAGCCTCTCCCGACTCTATTCAGCATGCTGCATCCTTTAGATGAAATCGCTCCTGTTGTTTGTAAGTCCACTGGTAAGACTTCATAATTATGCACATTATCAGTGTAATTTTGTATTGTTTATATACTATTTGAATAGTTATTAATATTTTAAACTGGCTTTTATTTTTGCATTTTCAGTTTTCATTTTAATTTTAGATTATTTTTTATTTATTTTTGTTGTGCTTTTTCATTTTTATAATTTTTTTTAAAAATTGTTTTTGTTTAGCTTTTATCATTTATTTTGGTTCCTTTAGTACTTCAGCTGAAACTTTAAACTTTTCTTTTAAGTTTTTCATTCTGTAATTTTTTTTTATCGGCTTTATTTTAATTAACAAAAATATATATATTTTTTAGTTGTTTTGTAATATTTAACAATAACAGCAGTTTACCTTAGGAAGGAAAGTTTAAGATTATCAACGTTATCAAGAAAACGTTTGTATTTCTGAGGTAAATTATGATAGTGCAATCAGTAATTATTTTTAATTATGGCATACAGTTTCATGGTCTTGCACTTACATTCTCCATGGTCTTCTGTCCTGGAACTCCAGCCATCCAGAAATATTTTATACAGTGGCCATGAAACTATATTTAGTTTATTTTTATTTATAAATTTTTTTAAGTGACTATTTCTTGCACATTAGTGACTATGCAGGTCATTGTGGTGTTTGCAGCATCATATTCAGAATGAATCAGTCTCTGTAAAAATCTGCACCTCTTACAAAAACATGGTCTTTTTTATTCCTCATATTTTTATTTTGGTGGCTTAATGTGAGAAATACTTCATAATGTGTCACCACATACAAAACGTCCTAAATAAACTTACGGTGGTCCCAGATAAACAGATGTTTTCTTTAGTAGAAGGTCTGTATTTTTTTTATTTGATTCGCTCATGTTGTTTACGTCAGTAAGAGTCAGACTGACGTCCGTACAATTCAATTTAAACCATGTATTGTTTCCTAATAAAACTACTGTCCAACTGGTCGTAAAGTTTTCTTGTTTACTTACCAAAACCATATATTTGGCACTTGGAAAATGTTATTTTTGGACCTTGTGAAAATCATTGAATTAACTGTATAATAATGACTTGGATGTGTTGTGCATCTGTGGACTTTTGACCTCAGAATATATTATATGTCATGTTCCCTCTCATTGGTTCAGGTCTGTTTGAGTCCTGTCTCCAGTATGTTTCAGACAGCACTCTGAGAGTGGTGTTCACTTGCCATGAGCCCTCCATTATCATGACGTACGACACACAGCAGTGCACACACACCGTCTGGACCCTGCGCAAAGTCACACCTGAGGTATGGTTGCTTTACCCAGTCATAATAAAATACATACCTCATGTTTCTATGTTTTCTATCGTTATTTCTATAGTTCTGTCGTTATTTGAACTGTTAATGTTCTAATGTTTGATATTAGATTTAACTTTGAGCAGGGGTAGTTATAGGGTGAGTGGATATCCGGGGCTTAGCCCGGAGACATTAATGTGTATCAGAATACACGGGATACACTTCAAATAATAGGCTCTGCTGAAAAGTTACATTAGCTAAGTGGCTTCATTTTTTTTAAGGAGAAGTATAATTAATTATAATTTTCACTTACAAATTGCATAAATAACACTGTGAAATTAATGTTTTAAATATAAAGTTTAGAACACAGAAATATGAAATGATAGAAAAAAATAAAATGATACTAAAATTACCAGTCTTAATGACTGAGCTGTTGAGTCATTTATTCAATCCATTCTTTCAGAATGACTGATTCATGCAGGAACAAAGTAATAAACTGTTTTTATGAATGAGTCAATGAATCACTGATTCAGCACATTCAAAAAAGGCTAATTCATTAAGTAACGATACATTGCTGTGTGCTGAGTGCAACATGGCTTTGTTTAGAACCATTTTTGCGAAACTAGAGCAAAAAGACAATATTTTCTCTCCATTTTAAATCACTCAATATTAACTTCTTGTTTATTGAATTTTGTTGCCCTGACACTTCATAAAATCTGCCACAGACCATGCTAAATGCTAATCAGTCTGTTCATATAATCGCTCTAAATGCATTTGTGTGTGTGTGTGTGTCCCAGAAAGTCTGCACATATAATACCATGATTAAAAATCTATATCTGTTGCTAAACAGTAAAAAATAATTGACAAATGGTAAGATCGGTATTATGAATTTATAGGCTACAGTAAGTTATAGAGGCATCTGAGGCAGCTGCATTTTGCTGTTTAAGTGCTGGTTTAATAGAAATGATTTTAATGCGCATGAAATCTCAAACTTGATGTGCACAAGACATGGTAATAAAAACACTCGGGGCTTTACTGAAAACATTCGGGGCTTCAGCCCCCTTAGCCCTCCCCTAGCGCCACCCCTGACATTGAGTATCAAATGTCATTAACCCAGTTAAACCATGAAGTCTAAAGACTGGTTCGAATAAGATCACTAGGACAGGTGTCTTTGATTTTTTTTTTTTTTCTTTAATCAATAAATGACGGATAAAGACCTTTTTAATGGCTAATAAAAGTATTTTGTTTAAATGTCCCATCTAGATTTAAAGTCATTCGCAATCTTTTTATATCAGAATTTGTCTTTGAAGCTCAATAACAATGAAATATATAATCTATTACAATGTGAACCTGAGCACTACTGTGGTACTAATAAAACATCTTTAATAGATATTTAGTTTTTTCTCTTAAAAGAGGAATTCAATGCATCTTAAATGTACTACTTTTTTTGAAAAGGATTATACAACTAAACATTTAGTTTAAAATGTTGTGCTTTTTTCAGGAGCAGACCACAGTGTTAAAGTGTCCAGACCAGCCTGGCCCGGTTCACATTCCCAATGTGGCCCCCAGCTTCCTCAACACCCACCTGAGAAATGTGAGTCGGCTGGACTCGCCCGCCTCGCCCCTACACTGCCATGCCCTGCACAACCAGAGCCGAATCCCCGCCTCCCCAGGCCTGCACTCGCGCGTTCACTCACCCAGCATTTCAAACATGGCTGCTCTCAGGTATGTCTTTGCAGGATATGTTTGAAAAAACATACTATTCATGCTATGTATCTTGTACACAGTATGCAAATCCTCTGTAGGCAGTAGAAGTTTTATAAGAAAAGGTGATGTATATACACATTCAAAAGTTTGAGGTCAGTTTCCACCGAGCGGTACGGGTCAGTACAGTACAGTACGGTACGATTCAGGACAGAACAACTTGATCCAGCTTGCGTTTCCACCGCCAACAGTACCCTTACTTGATAGGCGTGGTGTATGCCAGAAAGTAGCGATCGACGATAAAGCGCGACAATAAGCACAACTCTGCCTCTTTTTGTCAGTTTTAATGAACAATAATAGCCATTATAAAAGTATAAGTACAAAGTATAAGAGGAAATAAAGACAAAAGCAAACAATTCAGTCAAATGTATGCTACAAAGTCAGAGCTGTACTACGGTAAAGTTTAAAATAAATATATGAAGTTAAATATAACTTTGTGCTCAGCCAAAACTATATGACCAGGAACAAATAATAGATTCATGAGACCACGAATGCCTGTTAAATGTACCCAAAATGAATTGTATCTCATGTTTAATCACTACAGAGACATCAGAGCCAGCGGCAAATGTCGGAAGGACTAGCCGAGCCAAAGGCTGCTCTAGGTGGATACATGAGCACTGAGCGCCCACTGATAGCCTGGAGCTCTGAAATTGGCATAGCAAATTTTCAAATAGGTGCTATCTTTATAAATAAACCGCAGATTTGAGTTTTAAACAACTACATTCTCGCCTGAAAAACTCTTACCACTACATTTCATGACACAATAACAGTAATATTTACAAAATTACACGGGTTTTTGGGCAATGACGTTTCACAAGTCCACAAGAACAGACAAGAATGCATACTGAGAAACTGCTATTGTCTGTGAAAATATAAAATTATAAAATACACTGTTATATTTTTTTGTGTTTGCGCACTCTGATGTAAATAAGCCCAACACTCATGGACAGCAGAGCGGAACGAGTGAAGGACGCTTTATCCCCTTGTATCACGCAAAAGTGACGATTCTAGTCAACCAATCAGCGTTCCGCAGTGTGTTTAGCCCCACCCTTTTGGTACCCTTTGCTGTGCTAGGTACCCCAACGGAAGGGTACCAAAAAAGTGGTATGGTACGGTTCGCTATTTTGGTACCATTCACAACTTCTGACAATGGAAACAGACATAATTGCGTAACGTACCGCTTGGTGGAAACGAGCCATAAGATTTATTTTTTGATAGATTTTTTTTTTTTCTCTGCAAGGACCCATTAAATTGATCAAAAGTGACAGTAAAGATATTTTAAATGTTGCAAAGATTGTTTTTCAAATCAATGCTGTTTTTTTAAAACTTTCTATTCATCAAAGAATTCTGAAAAAAAAAATCACGGTTTCTACAAAAATATTAAGTAACTGTTTTCAGCATTGATAATAAGAAATGTTTCTTGAGCACCATATCAGCATATTAGAATGGTTTCTGAAGGATCATGTTACACTGAAGACTGGAGTAATGATGCTGAAAATTCAGCTAAAATTACATTTAAAAATATCTTTAAAAAGGAAACAGTTATTTTAACTTCTAATAATATTTCACAATATTATTGTTTTTACTGCATTTTTAATCAAATAAATGCAGCCTTGATGAACTTTAGACACTTGTTTCATTAAAATATATTTTGTAGGATGTGTAAATATTAAATTTGTAATTTGCAGATATTTTAAAAAAAAATTCATTCATTTTAAAAAGTGAACTGAATAATATACACATTTTATCTAAATGTACTCTTTTGATTTCTCTTTAATTTGCGTGACTAAGTCGGGCTCACTCGCCTGGAATCGCCGCACCCTCTTTCTCTGGAGCTCAGCGCTTCAACATGTCATGCCACACGCCGTCTCCACGCGGTCACAGCATCCTGGCATCACCCAACAGCACCCTGAACGAAACAGCCCTGCTGCCTGAGATGGAGCCCATTCTACCAGACCTCTGCATTGAGCAGCTGTGGACAGAAACCAGCGCTATCTCCAGGTGCACTGAGCCTCATGAGTTTTGATATCATGTTTTTATGAACAGAGTAGGGATGTTCATTTTAACTGGTTAACCGTTAACCGGCCGGTAAGAATTTTGACCGATTAATACAATCAGTTAAACGGTTAAAAAAATTTTTCAGTAATTTATCAAATTATTTTAAAAGGTTTGCTGCATGGTTAAAATACGCTACGCGTAGCCTATATAAAAAATGTGTTTTTAGAGAAAAAAAAACATAAGTTGCGTATAAGTCGCATTTTATTATTTCATTCAGAAATAGGCCTAATGCTGACGCGAAATGTTTACAAACATTATAATAAACACTGTAAACATAGCTAGGCTATTTTAGTTCTCTTCACTCCACAACAAATCCTTTCAATTTAACAGTATTTAGAAAAGAAATATAAGAAGCTATAGCTATATAAACGACAAGTCTTTGTGCTTCTGTAAAATACGCCTGAAGAAAAATAGGATGCTGCTTTCTGTCGTCTCCTTTCGCACAGCACAAAAATGAACCGAAACTCTGCATACTAGGCTACTTGTTGCACAGTTTTTCTTTCGTTTTATTAATTTATTACATTTACATTACATTTACATTTAGTCATTTTGCAGATGCTTTTATCCAAAGCGACTTACAATTGGGGAATACATAAAGCGATTCATCCTAAAG